>BQNB010028545.1:0-53433 GCA_026074375.1 Tanacetum coccineum
GACATGGAAAATTGATAAAACTAACTTCAACACTTAATAAAACTTCTTTTAAACTAATTAAAACTTATATCTAGACTAAACTAAAGCTGATTAAAACTGGTTTAAGTACAAAAAACAGCATACACTTGCATTTACTACCCTAATAATCCTTAACCCAAACACCCCTTTATTATTGAAAAGCTATTTTAAGACTGAAACAGACCCTAATAACCATTAAGTTATGAAAACAGATGGATATTCATGCATACTAATGACATTTAAGCAAAAAGCTAAGAGAAATAAGCACTAAAATAATAAGCTAGTCTAATAAGATGTATTAACTCAAAAGAGATAGATTTAAAGAAGACTTAAACTAAACTATCCTAAACCATTCACTAGACTTATTAAGCTAACTCTAGGCATAATAAGCAACTGAAAACAATAATAAGCAGACAATAAGCAATAAAATAAGCTAAAATAGAGATTAGGCTAAAATGAGTAAAAGTAACACATACATTGATCCGAGCTTAAACAATGATCAAATATGCTCAAATGAGCTTATCTACAAGCTCCAGCTTATCATAGATAAGCTGGTATTGTCCATAAGCCCGTCCAATACTGGCTTATCATCCAAAAAGCAGCTTAGGTATTATTTTGAGTGGAATTTAATGAAACAGTTACAACAGAATTTTAAGAGCATGTTTTGCTTATTTAAATGACTTGTAAAAACAGATTAAAACTTTTTAGTAAAGACAAGATCAAATTGGAAATAAGCTGAAATTTTCATTAATATAAAAATAAGGTTACAAGGCTTGAAAGTAAAATACAATGAAAGAAATAAGCAGTAAAATAAGCAAAACTAAACTACTCCTAAAACTAATCCTCCCCCATTTACAAATGGAATCCTAAACTATTTATAGAATAACTAAATTGTAGTTCTTGTTTTGGCAGCTTCTGGGATGTCGGGTTGAGCTTGGGGGTGAAGGTCGAGGTGGGAAAGAAAGTGACGGGTGAATAGGGACCATGGTGGATTTGGCGGGATTTAGGATTTTTGTTTGACTGGTGAAGTGGGATAACGGGGTTAAAAGGGATTAGGGTTAATAGGATGAGGGTGAGTGGCGGGAAAAAAAATAGGATCTGTTTTGTGTTTGTGTTTAACAGGCGTTTTCCCTGATTTTGGTTAAGTGTTTGCATCGTTAGTCCTTTGGGACTAACAGTGCAAAGGTCCAAGGACTTCCAGTGAAATGTCCAGGGACTAATGGTGTAATAGCATTTAACAGCAGTAAGTTTAAAGGGTTGGGCTGTTAAGTGATTTGGTTTTGAGCCTTTTGAATTTGTTTTGGGTCTCGTTAAATAAGAAGGCTTGGGTCAGTTTTGATAAAAAAAGGGTATTGGGCCTATGATTTGAGTAAACAAGCATATTGGGTTGACCCGACCCATTAACTCGGGTACGGGTTGGCCTGACAAGATTTCTTCGGTTTCGGCTTCGTCTTTGACTTGTTGACTTTGACTTTTTACGCTCTTTCCAATCCCATGCTCGGTTTTGTCCGTTTTGGCTTAATTTTTGTCCTTTAGTAAATATCCGTTACATGCACATCATAAATCACAAAACACACATATATTTGGCATTTTATGTCCGTTGTTGGTCATTTAGGCTCGTTTTATTAGGTAAAAGGTATGTGTAATTAAGCACATACAAAAACTTATGACGAATTCTGGAAAAATATGAGTGTTCATCTGACTACTCCAAATAATATACATCTTAGAAGACTCCAAATCATGAACACCCGAATCGAACTCCTTAGAACTCAGGTGACATTGTGTAAAAAATGATTTACGACTTCTGTCTTACCCAATAAAACACGACAAAGCAATATGTGCTTCACTCCATCACCATCAACAATTGCATACTCCACATTGTTACACATAATTAACAAATCATTAGTCTTATTTTTCCCCAGTTGTGACCCTAACGGATTCTACCAATGTACATAAACTAAACCAAACCTAACTCAACAATCATCTAATCCCACACAATCACTGAGTCCCAATTGTCAAAGTTCGTATTCAAACTTAGAGGGTTTTGGGACTGGCTTGGAGTAAATTCAGTATACAGTGTTTGGCAGATCATCAGAAGAAAATATTTATATGTGTTTCCTAAGCGACAAAATACAGTTTAAAAAGAGCAAGATAATTTTGAAAACGCATAATTTGTGACAAAATCGAACAAATATTTAAAGAAAATATTTAGCAATGCCTCTCGACCACAGATTGAACAAATATTTCATTTGAACAAAGAAGTCACATGCCAAGATATATAAATGACGTCGTTGCAAATAAAAACCAGTGCCTAAGAATCTAAACTGATATCAGGCACTAACATTGCTGACTTTGCATCTTGTTGTTGACGTTGCAACATTGGTATTGCATTTTAGCGTTCATGGTGTAGTCGCTGCTCCACTGCAGCGATGATGTGTCTGCCTGCAAACCGCACTGTCCTAAAATCATCATGAGGATCAGTTCTTAACATATACAGCTTGAAATCTAGAAATCCGTTGGTACTGTTATGAACTCAATAATTCACATACATTTAGTTTTGATTCTAACTATGAAATAAGATTTGAGTAAATACGTACCATGATTTGGTTGCAGCGGTTCTGATTTTTTGCTTCAGTTTTGAATCTGACACGCTACAAAAAGCAACTCAGAAATATTAACAATATTCATCATTAGAAGAAAAACTTATTGATGAGGTGTCATTTTATACACTTTTTCGGGTCATTTAACCCCCAAAATCATACTAATATGACCAAATTATGCACTTAATCGTTCCTTTTTATGTTTTTAGTACTTGGATGGATTTTGGAGGAAATACACGTAATTTAGGCCTATTTAGAGAAGAAACGGACAAGACTACGGCTCTACACCAAATCTCTTAAAGAATACGCATACAGTTCATGGAGACGGCGTCCCAATTGCTTGCGACGGCGTCATATCATATAAGAGACGGCGTCAGGAATTTCAAGACTGCGTCAGAATGTAACTGCCTCAAAAGAAACCCTAGAAGATTCGGCGAAGCGACGGCGTCAAAAAACCTGTGACGCCGTCGCTTCCTATTCTCCTATATATACAAACTCGTTTTAGGGTTTTGATGTGTGTAACTTTTGGGAACCGAACCCTACTTTTAGAAGACGATTATAGCTGCTAGTTAGGCCATTTTTAGGGTGTTAAAACCCTCCCATAACAGCCTTAATTACATGTTTTAATCAAGTGAGATCTCCTATCTTTTATCATTCAATATGTCTATATGTTTTTTGATTGATTCTTGTTCTTCACTTCTTTTTAACATGCTAGGCTAGATCCATTAGTATTTACTTATGATTGCGTAAAACTTAGTTTGTAGATCCTTTTAATGTTGCTTCTTGTGATGGATGTGCGCGTTAGGCTTTCTAGAAAGCTAGCCATAAGATATTAAATTGGCATAGACATCTAGGGAAACACGAGTGTGTAGAAAGGATACCATCGGTTATAGTCTTCACACTACCTTACCCCTAATATGGTTGATCCCTCTTAAGTGTTTTAATGCATGTAATATACTCTTAGGGGCCTTGTAATAGTCTTTATACTACCTTACTTGTCCGTTGCCTTAACAGAATATTATGTAGACGGTGTTTTCGTGTAATTCGTTCATAACTAAGGAAATACCTACATAGATCATCACGAGTGTGACAAAGCAACATGATTAGGAGAAGCAAATTAGAAAGTAATGCATTATTAAGTAAATACGTTCATTTATCATATAGTTATCACCAAAGTAGTTTAGATTTATATTTAGTTTAATTAGTTAAAACCAAAACCAACCTCTCAAAACCAGAATTTTACTTGCTTTCATAAAATATAAAAACACAAAAATAATCTTCTTTCAACCCCTAGACCTCTATTATATTCTGTTCGAGTCTTCCCAACCTATTCCCTTAGAGAACGATAACAACCCCTGAGTCTTGCCTATACTACACTACAATGGTTAGGTACACTGCTTAGGGAGTTGTAAAACTTCTTGTGAAGTCTACAACGATCCACATCAAGTTTTTGGCGCCGCTGTGTCGGGAATAGTTAGGTTTAGAACTTTATCTAACTTAGGTCTACTCACTTGATTCCTATCAAATGAGAACTTTAATTTCTTGTCAATTAGCTTTCTTGTAGTCTATCTTTTCTTCGTTCCCTTTGTTCGTAAAAACCCTCTTGTCTGTTTTGTAAATAAAGTTGTCATTTAAAATGTATAGTTATAATTATTCTAACTTAGATAAATTAAGATGGTTAGCTAAAACCTTGAAGAAAGGCTCCCCTTTTGCACCAGATAGTAATGAACCTCCTTTGAGAACTGATCAAATTTAGAAGAAAACTTTCTATGAGAAGACCCATAAGTTAGATGATAAGACTGAGTTACCTAAGTCACAGCCTAAGAAAACATATAAGGAGGATTTAGAAAGTGAGATAGTTATGGTTAAGATACCTAGGTGCATGGCATGGTTAGGTTCTACCAATAAATATGATGGGACTATAGGTAGTCTAGGTATGATGGAAAATGAGGGAGTAAATACAAGCCCACAAGATACCTCACAAATTCTACCATCATTGGAGGAATACACACCACCTGTGACTTACCCGGAAGAAGTAGAAGAGACTTTAGGAACCCCTATGGAGGTAGAACCTTTAGACCAAACAAAACTAGAGGATGTATCTTTGACTAATCACAACATTTCTCTTAGTTCTAGGGAAATCCCTAGTGTTGATGAACCAAAGCCTCAACTTTTACCTAATTCTTCACCCTTAGATGTAAATCTAGGAGACAAAAGAGGAACCGACCCACCCATCAACCCATATAGTCCAGGCAGTTTTAGGCTGAAGGTAGTAGACCAATTGACCATTCATATACCACCTTCACCCCCACGTGGCATACTATCACCTAGGTTTAAGCGACCCCAAGAAACATTATGGATTTAAACTAGGTTTATTTGGACATAGTGGATCCCTATGTGCTAATTTTTCAAAATTGGAGGTAATAGAAGATGATTGGGAATTAGAATTTAAAGAAGTTTATTTTCTAGGAAAAGGACTTAATTTACCCGTTAGGCCAAAAAAAGTAGAGAATGTTAGGATTAAAGATTCACACCATCTAGAGCATATATTTCAACAAGTTTTCCAATATATGGCTCTTCTTCACCATAATGGTGTGTACCATTACTATCACCCACACTTGACCTTAAGTGTAGGGAAACCCTCCCCTTTATATGTCATATAAGGGTAGAGTCAGGCTCATGACTCGAACAAAAACAACCACTTGTTGGGAGGCAACCCAATTCTTTTTAAATTCCTGCATTTTAGAAGTGTCTTGTGTTTTAATTCTATATCATTTGTTTTCATATGTTTGAATTATGTGATCATGCTTTGTTTTGTTCTTAACTTCGTCTTAATTACAATCAAAGGTATTTTGCATCAGATAAGTGTAGGGGAGAAAAATATACGGATTATAAGAACCATTTCAAACATATTAAATAAATTGTGTAGATTAATTCGCGTCATGTGTCATGTTTGTTAGAGTCATATGTTTGTGCTAATAGTTTTCATGGTCTATGCAGTATTTTCTACAGGGAATAACTAATAGAATTGCATGCAGAAAATTTTTCCAAAAGAATGAATGTGAAATTCTCACAGTTTTTAGAGACAGCGTCAGGATTTTTCCTGACGGCGTCACGTCTCCAGACTTGTGAAAATTCGAATTTTCTATTATTTTTGAAAAAATAATTTTGTGCAATTTCCAAAATTTGTAATTTTCTTAAAAACCTGTAGAAAACCACGACTTCATTTAGCACAATCATCCTATCTTTACTATTTTCATAGAGTCAACCCTAAAAGTTTTGTTGTATATATCATTATCCCACCGATTTTAAGCCAATTGTAGTTGTATTTGTCTTTGATTTATAGTTTATATTTGATGAGAAGAAGCCTTGGAGTTTTTAGGAGTTTCATTGGACAACTCTTGGATGACGATTTAACCAGTTATCATATGTTTCTTCTCCATTATTGAGAAAAACCAGGGAGTACTAGTTTATTTCATCTTTTTCTTTTCCCTTTATTCGTTTTATGGGTACTTTTAAGAACATTTGGGACAATGTTCAAAATAAGTATAGGGGAAAATAAACCTTAGAAACTATTCCTTTATTTGCCATTTGCTTTGTCCTTAAAATGATAAGTAATATATCGAAACATAGTGTAGACGGTAATTTTGACCCAAATTTGAAATTTTTGTATGGCACATACCGACGAAATCCAAGTATTATTAAGCGTCTCATGGATAGGAATTATATGACTAGCACAAAAACCCTCTAAAAATTCCACCCCAAAAATGTGAGGTTCGTCCCTAGATCTTTAGGAAGTCATGTATTCATTTTTGATACCTAAGATAATTTTACCTTTAGCTTTCTCGAGTTAAGGAGTGAGCAACTGCATGTGTTGCGCTCATGGATGTGTTCGTGCATATGTGATTTTGTCCCCTTTTCTGGATCATTGGTATCGGTTAAAATTATATGAGAGTGTACCGGTAGTATATTAAATTCTAGAACTTGTTTTTGTGATGCATCCCGAGACCGCATAGTGAGTATTAGGATTTGCTAAATGAAGAGAGGCACTAGGATTAACCCATGTTTTAAACCTGTAATTGTTATTATGGTCACCTCGATCATATAACTTTCTCACACCCTTACCATGCACTCATTTTTAGTGCAGAATACCCCTAGTACACCCCTCTGAGCCTATCATTTTCACAGTTCTCGTAATCTTTTGGTGGACTCCAGATTTTTAATGAAAAGCATTGTTACCCTTAATCAATCGTTACACCGAAATCGCCTTAGCCTTCCTTGTGTGTACTCATTTTTAGTACATTATTGTTTTAACCCAAGTTAATTATTTGAGTACATGGTTGCTAAGTCCTTATCCTTGTAAATATAGTTTTGGGACAATTGGGATTCATGGTAGTATTTATTTCGCGAAAGAATGGGGAAGAAATTTAAGGTCATTACCCCCATATTTATTTGATAGTCTCCATGTTATGTTAATCCGCCTCAAGTCAGGTCATTAGTTAGCTTATGTATTGAGTATCACAAACTCAAGTGTAGGGGTATGTTTATAAACCCCAAGTGATGTATTATTATCAAAAAAAGAGAAAAGAAAAAGAAAAGAGTTTGGTGTAGAGTTTTGTAGAGTATTGTACATCTTTGTCCGAGTGGTCAGAGTCTTTGGCTTAGCAACCTAATCAACGTGTATTCTTATAAATAATTAACTCACCACTTCACCTCAAATTCACCCAAAAATCCACCCCCAAATATATCTCATCCGTTTCTGTTTCCATTATTGTTATCTTACACCTACATCCCAAAACCCTTAAAGACCTCTTTGATAGTAATTTTTAGTACTTGCGCCTGGCGGTGGAGGTTTCATCCTTTACCAAACCTATGGTAATTGATAGGCTACGACAGGTAATGAGTGTTATTTTCTCGTTTCCTATATTGTTATAATTCATTATACACCCGAGAGAATGAGAGAATCCAAACACTTATGTGAAGTGCTAGTATATAACTTCCGTGCTTTTAATTACGAGGTCTAGAAAGTTGTGTCATAAACTATCTTTGAAAAGTAGATTAAATGCCCCCAATATTGCTATTGTCTAGGTAGAAAAGCCCATTTGCTTGAGGACAAGAAAATCCCAAGTGTAGGGGTATTTGATGAGGTGTCATTTTATACACTTTTTCGGGGTCATTTAACCCTCAAAATTGTTCTAAAATGCCCAAATTATGTACTTAATCGTTCATTTTTATGTTTTTAGCACTTGGATGGATTTTGGAGGAAATACAAGTGACTTGGGCTCATTTAGAAGAGAAACAGACAAGACTACGGCTCTACACCAAATCTCTTAAAGAATACGCGTACAGTTCGTAGAGACGGCGTCGCAATTTCTTGCGACGGCGTCATATCATACAAGAGACGGCGTTAGGAATTTCAAGACGGCGTCAGAATGTAACCGCCTCAAAAGAAACCCTAGAAGATTCGGAGAAGCGACGGCGTCAGAAAACCTGCGACGCCGTCGCGGCCTATTTTCCTATATATACAAACTCGTTTTAGGGTTTTGATGTGTGTAACTTTTGGGAACCGAACCCTACTTTTAAAAAACGATTATAGCTACTAGTTAGGCCGTTTTTAGGGTGTTAAAACCGTTATATAACAGCCTTAATTACATGTTTTAATCAAGTGAGATCTCTTATCTTTTATCATTTAATATGTCTATGTGTTGTTTGATTGATTCTTGTTCTTCACTTCTTTTTAACATGATAGGCTAGATCCATTAGTATTTACTTATGATTGCATGAAACTTAGTTTGTAGATCCTTTTAATGTTGCTTCTTATGATGGATGTGCGCGTTAGGCTTTAGAAAACTAGCCATAAGATATTAAATTGGCATAGACGTCTAAGGAAATGCGAGTGTGTAAAAAGGATACCATCGGTAACAGTATTCATACTACATTACCCCTAATATGGTTGATCCCTCCTAAGTATTTTAATGCATGTAATATACTCTTAGGGGCCTTGTAATAGTCTTTATACTACCTTACTTGTGCGTTGCCTTAACAGAATATTACGTAGACGGCGTTTTTGTGTAATTCGTTCATAACTAAGGATATACTTACACAGATCATCACGAGTGTGACAAAGCAACAGGATTAGGAGAAGCAAATTAGGAAGTAATGCATGATTAAGTAAATATGTTTGTTTATCATATAGTTATTACCAAAGTAGTTTAGATTTATATTTAGTTTAATTAGTTAAAACCCAAACCAACCTCTCAAAACCAGAATTTTACTTGCTTTCATAAAATTTAAAACACAAAAATAATCTTCTTTCCACCCCTAGACCTCTGTTATATTATGTTCGAGCATTCCTAACCTATTCCCCTAGAGAATGATAACAACCCTGGAGTCTTGCTTATACTATACTACAACAGTTAGGTACACTACCTAGGGAGTTGGAAAACTTCTTGTGAAGTCTGCAACGATCCACATCACTTATGCTCAAAACTTAAAAAAATGGTTAGTTACCCTTCAGATGTCTGAGTTCAGATTTCTTCTTAGCATCAATATCAGGATGCAACGGCATCTCCCTTGCCGATGATATGTGCTTGAAATGCATATTAGCTATTCCTAATCTTATTTCAGCTATTGGTAATCGCTAACTCAATAGAAGAGTTTGGCGTGCACGAACCTTCATAAACAACAATAATGTGAATAACAGCTAGGCAGACCACATATACATTTGCGGAATTACTCTTCCTACCTTATATAAGTTGCTTTATAGATCCAACATAAAGTCCATCCTCCCTACCACATACACCATCGGTAGCATGGACAATGTTGCAGAAAGTATCGTGAACTTTATCATCAACCGAACCTCATCCAAAATTTCAAAAAGAACTTTCTGATAATATATGCTAAACAGAATAGTTAACCTAACAAATATTAGGAGGATACATCTGCCATGGCCGCAAAGTCAGTGAGTTGCCCCGACAAGGTACGGGCAATCTCAGCCCAACTTTAAAACTCTACTTTTTCTAAACCGAAATAGTGAAATTGTTTGGCTCTGATCTAAGAGTGCGTGACCAGGGAAAAGGACACCCGACCCGCTATAGCTGCAAAAACAACTCTCGTAGTGCTGCCATGCCAAGATACGAGTCGTTTTCACCCGTGGTGATCCAGCAAGCAATTAAAGCTAGGAATCTATAACACACGATAGTTATAATACTATCTTCATCGCCAATGTGAGCCGACACAATGCGTATAAAGCGAATAGCCATGTTAAGAATTGTGTTCGCAAACCAAGCCAAATGACACTAGTGCTACAAAAACGCATGACCCGCAAACAACCATAACTTTCAAATTCAGTGTTAATTTACAATATGTACACCATGGCTGCAAGCCTACCAAGCTTGCCACGTCACAATAAAAACCATCTCATCCTTGCTCGAATCCACTGTAACACGTGCCAAACACCCAAACAACAACTATGCATTCTGAAGACATGTGGGGATGGGTGGGACGGTATAGCCATTGTTGGACAAAAGGGTATTCAAGCCCGCCATGGCTACAAACACTTTTTTTATTGTGTTTCCCTGCCAAGATACGGGTCGTTTTCACCCACAAAAGGAATTCTGATCCCACCATGGCTTAAAACACCTTTTTAACGTGTCACAACACCAAGATACGGGTCGCTTTCACCCATGGTGTTCCAGCAAATTATTAGAGCTTCAAAATAATGAACGGACAAAACTTATACCATCTTCATCGAAATTACCTCAAAAATTCCATACTTTAACCAATAGAGCACTATCATCCTTATACATCAATGCTTACCTCTGTATTCGAGCCCGCCATGGCTGCAAACAATGTTGTGGATGTGTTGTAATCTAACAAAGAGGATGCGTTCGCCCTGGCTGTAACTATTAAAGGTTGTTGCGTGATAAGTGTAGAATACACATATCCGTTTGTACCTAAAATAACCCATTTAAACCTAAAACAGACCAAAAATGGCAAAAATATGCTTGTATTTATGTTTTGTGTGTGCAGGTACGGATAAGTCAAAAATCACAAGAAAACCGTCAAAAATGGGCAAGCACGGACACGAGAATCAGAAGAGTACAAAAAGAAGCCAAAGAATCAAAGCCGAAGCCAGAAATGTTAAGCCTCAGTCAAATCATATAGGTGCCAAAACACCCCGAGACATTCCGAAAAGTACTTTGCGAGGACCAATTAAACTAGCCAATCGATCATCTAAAAGTTTAATTGAGAGCTAAGAAGGAATTACACTTGACATGTATGTGTTGAGGTTTTTCCTCACAGACGTTCCATTCTTGTGATAATGCCAATCTTGTCTAGAGTATCGTGGTTTAGGAATTAGCTTAACACAGTTTCTTCGTACCTATCAGGTCTGCATATGACTAACATTTATACATAAAATATATTTGCGTCCATCCTGTTTCAGTCATATTTAGCCTTCAATGATAAGATATTTATATATTAAAACGAATAATCCATCCACCAATCTTGCATTTAAATATTTAGCTTCAATACACACACAGACGTAAAATAACACATATAAACACACTGAAACATAAATGATCAAGAAAGATAGAACAAAAACAGTGCGTTCTTGGCTAATATCATTGAAAACATACATTCTACTGTTGTTTTGTTTGTTTACAGACTCTACGTAACACTACACTAACGTTGTCAAATACAAACCTTCTAGTCAGTAGGAGTAAAATCATGGGTATAGTACTAATATTGTTATACTTCACAACCAAACAGTCAAGCAACAAACCCATAAACAGAAATGAGTGATAATATTACATAACTTAACCGGCTATTGCAAATAACTTCCTATTTACAACTTTATTACCTCTTTATTTACTTTCAGTATGGTCTTCTAGTTTCTTTTAAAGATAAAAAACCTAAATTAAGCTACTTAAAATGCAAACCATAAATCTTTTTCGTTTTCCTTTCATTATCATTCAACCAAGTAAACAACTACAATTTACATTTATTTTTAATATATATAAGAAAACAACCAAATCAATATAATTATATAAAAGAAGTTACCTTTCTTTATGCATGCTAAATTCGATGAAAACCGCGACGAATCCCTCTCCGGTCATGAACTTTTGCAAACTGTCATAAAATATTTATCAAACACTTGGTGTCGAACATATAAGGTGATATAAACAAAACTAGGATCTATAAACCAAAAAGAAAAAACATAACCCCAAAAGTGAAAGGAAACCCTAATCTAACTCAACAAAAAAGCTAAATAAAACATAACCCTAATCTTACCTTCATTATACACAAATGCCTCATCACCTCATGAACCCTAAAAAAACCTATACGCCAAATAAAAGTCCATTAAACCCTAGTATCAAAATCAAAAAAAAAATCAAAAACAAAGAAATCAAATAAACTATGAATTAAATAAAAGTAAAGCATAATAAACAATAAAAAAGTAAAAAACTTACATATCATCACATGCTAACAGATCAACCAAAGCTTTGATGAAACACATGCAAGGAAAAACCCCAAATTGAATTGTTGTCTGTTTCTTATGTATGTTTTTTTTTCTTTTGATGAATCTAGGAGAAGATGGAGTGCTCCTCTCTTTCAAGATCGATGGTGATGAATAAGCTTTGAAGTAGACACGCATCCCTCACACGTAGAAACAAATAAATAAAAGGGTTATAAGAAGGGTTGGGTTAAAAGGCGAGATTGTTTATCGGGTATGGTCAAAATGGACCGGGTAACATTAAATGTCTAACCCGTGGGTCTTGGATCGGGTTGGGCCGAGCAGTTCGCATTTAATGCTTTTACCCGAGCACTCCCGGTTTTTGTAAGGTTTTATAATAAGAACAGTTGACATTGAACTTATAATGCCTCTTCGCTATATACCATAATATACTAACAACAATACGTGCTATGTACCTTTTTCAAGGTTTAAGTACATAAAAATATAACCATACATGGCAGTAACTATTTAGCAAACAACTTGAATAAGCCACCTATCTACCTTATTGTTAATTAAGTATTGACCTGACAATCTTGGGTCAACGAGTTGTAATACCCGCGCTTCCATGAGGGGTGGACTAATTAGCAACAGACCAAGTAACATGAAGGCCAATTGCTAAAATTTGTGTTGAAGTGTTTTTTTTTAATATTCAATGTTTCTAAAAAAAACTAACGATTGTTACCTAACAAGTCCTTATTAATAATGACCGTAAGTTATTACGGCTTTAGTTTTGTACGTTTTATGTTCCATTTCCACCTCATAGGAGATGCCGGAAGCAAAAAAGAGTTTGGAAAAAGCAATCCTGCTTTTTGTTATATATAGTAATGATGTAGCGCAGTCTTCAAGTACTAGTCAAGTATGGTTTAACCCAAGCAACAAGATATTGTTCACTTTTAATCCGTTGTTTTTGTTTGTTTGTCTTTTTTCCACTTTTTTCATCTTCAACATGCCAACCAGGTAGTATTACACTAGCAAAAAACTGAAATCGAAACCTCAACCGTTGCACATTTTGAATCTCGCCCAAGTGCTTAAACAACCAACTCCTGCACCCACAAAAGAAGAGTAAATCGAGTACCAGATCTACAAATCCATTAAGTAAACCAATACAACAGGTAATCATACAACTCGAAATAGGGTGGCCGGATCTTGGTGACGAATAGGGTGGCCGGATCTTGGTGGTAGGAGTAGATAATGAGGACGAAGGTGGGGTGGTGATGTTTGTGTTTTGTGTTAGCCTTAACATATGTCGACTTATATGGAATTACATTAGTTTTCATATAGCCGGATACACAAGGACTAGATATGTCATTATAGGATAGTTTAGTGTATTCCGAACTATATATACCCTCCTACACTTTCATAGGAGGGTGAGGAAATCATTGTATCATAAGGTGTATGTGTTTTTCTCTCTCTAGACACACACATCTTTCCCTCTCTACCTTTTTCTTTTAATCTAATAAACATGGCTAACTATTTGTTCTTTCTTCCTCGACCTCCCGAATCTACAATAATCTTACTATTTTTGATCCTACAATTGGTACAAGAGCCATCGGTGATATTAATTTGATTTTTATGCTTTTTGTGTCTCGTGTTTTGTCACTGTTTTTGTTGTTTCGTATAATATTTTTCAGTTTCTTATGAGTTTTTATGTCCAAATAGTACAATATCTTTCAGATCTAAAAACGTCATAAACTATTATGTCTTAATAGTCATAGTCTATATTTTTTTGTCAAATATCTGGTCATCATATTATCCTAGATCTCAAAAATGTCCATATCTATTCAAAATTTATATTCGTGGCTTATCTCATCTTGTGACCAGCTTATTTCAAGCCTCTCTAAGATTTTTGTTGGGTTGTTCATCTTTGTGGTTTAACTGCTACAATGAAACGGACACTGTGTTTGAATTGCAAAAAGACAAAACTTTCAAAAGTACAGGTTATGAAGTGTGCGAAATAAGTTTTTTTTAATCGTGCGACACAAGTTTTGTGGGATTTATGTTTACAGATGGTTTGTACGAAATACACACTTCTGTGAAACAAAACTCTGTCCATTTTGCATTTATTGTGTGAAATATGACAGAAGTGTAAAATATGTAATACAGGTAGTGAGAAACATGTAATACAGGTTGTGCGAAATATGCTTTCACTATCTCTGCGAAATATGCAACCTGACTCGGACTGAGTCAACTCGGTAATTATCGAGCTGATCGGGTTAACTCAGTCAAAGCTGAGTCAAGAACCAAAGCAACAGCAAAGAAGAAAGAACCGACTCACAAGTTTAACTACATCAAACTAAAACCCACAACCAATTAACACAATCCAACAGCCAACAACAAATCCAATACTATCCTATAAATCCCATCGTCACATCTCCCATCTCCTACACTAATGACTCGAAATTTTAAAAGAATAAAACAAGAACTCAGTTTTTTTTTCATGTTTAACAAATAAAGATGTAGGCCTTAAAGATCAAGTACACAAAATTAAATATCATCTTAGATCATAGATCTTGACTCATCAAATCAAAAACAAACACATGCATAAAACATTGCCCGATACCTTTTTTATAAAGATCTTGAAGACAAGAACTCGTTGGTGCCACTGCTCTTCCTTGGTACACTGTTAAACTTAAGCATAAAGTATAAAAGGTTTTTAGGTTGTGATTCGTTTTGAAGGAGTCTTGTTGGTGGTGCTCAATTAGTCTTATTTG
Organism: Tanacetum coccineum; assembly: GCA_026074375.1. Lineage (NCBI taxonomy): Eukaryota > Viridiplantae > Streptophyta > Magnoliopsida > Asterales > Asteraceae > Tanacetum > Tanacetum coccineum. Next base: position 14,847 of record BQNB010028545.1, read on the forward strand.
TGATGTTTAATTGATAGAAGTAACATGATTAAGGTTCTTTTTGTGAAGAAATGTCTTATGAGTTTATTGGTGCTAGTTTGAAATGAGATTGGGTTAGTGTGGCTGCGTATGAATGGGAGTAATATAGGGATGAAAATTGAGATAAATAGAGGAAAAGATTATCCCTTTATAACTTTGTTCTACCTAAAGTTCCTATCGTTGTATTGGATTTGGGCTCAAATGCCTTGTTATACATTAGAAAATAATTAGGCCATGAACACTAAAGAAAAAGGTATGCCATAATTTTCGTGTGTTATACTAAATTTGGGAAGTTAGGTTCGACACAAGATTTTGATAAGGGAAAATATCAAAAAGATGATTTTTAGTATAATTATTGGTTTATTGGTTATATATGGGGTTTGGAACGACAAAGTGACGAGACCGGAATTTATTCTTATAAGATTCACTAAAACGACAAACGGCTATGGATTTGGATTAAAATGACAAGTGATCACGAAGATGATTTGGTATCCCTTATTTGAGATTGAGGTGGGTTTCACGAAGGCGTTTACTTATTTCATCATCTAGACTTCCTTCTACTTTCTACCCTTTTTACTCAAACCCAATCTATCGATTAATGACTTGCTTAAATATATACAGCTTATGATTGAGACTTAGATTACTAGTTACAGCTGATGCAAGGACATTGTAGTACTCACGGGTTGTAGCTATCACTTTAAGGAGTTATGTTGTAGTGCTCAGTGTCACACGCAGATGCAGATGTGGATAGTTCCAAGAGGTGTGGTACTTCTAATACTTTTGATATTGGGTATAGGGTACTTAAAGATTTAATCTTGTACCGTTCTTTAATCAACAACGGTGCAAGCTTAAGTAACAAATTTGGAGAATTTTACTTCAGTTTCAAGTTTGGTATATTGGGTTTACTTCACCATGTGGTCACAACAATAGCCGACAGAATGCGAGGTTGGTAAGTTAGCCAGAGAGTTTAAAGGTTGAGATGTAATCAGCAATTCTCACAGGATTTTATTGTGCTACTCCAAGACAATGGTACTTCACAGTCAAAGCAAAATTTTCAAAGTTCTTCAACGACGTTCATAACTTTTCAAGATTTATGCTTATGACAAGAACTTCTCGAGTATATGGACGTACATGACAATGATGCTTCCGAGAGTTCGCAACCATCATGGGGGAAAATCATGTACATGGTGTGGTTTTTTGGGTCAATAAAGAAGGGCTATATGCATAGAAACTATTGACAAGTAGCAACATGTACTTTGTTCAACTTCTAGGGGGAAGTTGTGTATTCTACTTCACTTAGTATGGTTTGTGTGAAGTATTCTGCATACGTGAGAAGAATTGTTGCTGGTTTCTTGCATGTACCCCCGAATGGATATTCACCAAGACCAAATGTCATGATATAATATAGAAGCAGTATTAGTTGGTGTGGTTGGCTGATTCTTTTATAAAATTCCGCTATGCACTTTAAATGTCAATGTTAGAAGATTGTTCGAGCTACATCAAAGTTTCAGAATCTTCTTAAGATACGGATGTTGGTTTGGGGGGAAGCTGATTCAGAAACTTCGTCAAAAAAGAGTCTATGAAGAAAGCTTAGTTAATCTAACTCATGCAAACTACAATGGTTCCAGAACAAGTAAAGACACAGAAGATCCAAGCTGGAGTACAAGTATCAAGACTAGAAGACAAAGACGTCATCTTCAACATTGGAAGCGCTTTGAAAGACTTTATTATGTTGTATTTTGTACTTGTTAGGAACATTGTAAGTAATTACGTATGTCCGCCTACTGGGGAAAGATTTTTAGCGTTAAAATATGTCGACTTATACGGAATTACATAGTTTATTATAGGTGTGACGCATAAGGACTAATAATGTCTAGTTATGATAGATGAAGTCACAAGACCTATAAATACCCTCCTATACTTCTATAAGAGGGTGAGGATAATCATTTGTACATCTCACAAGTGTATGTTTTCTCCTCCTTTTCTCTAGAAAACACACACTCTTTCCTTTCTCTCTCCACATCTAATAATATGGCTACCTTTCATTCCTATCCTCCCCGACCTCCAGATCGTTGTTATATGGCTGAATCTTTATGGGTAACAGTGTCCACTTCAATGCTCGATAAAGATGACAAAATCTCGAGGTCAGAATGGAACACCTTAAAAACGTCGCAAACATTGGTCTAGGCCTTAATTAAACTTCTACTCTTTGACTCCGCTTGCTTCATAATTAGTCTTTTTTAACTATTTTTAGTCTTTCTTGTTTAAATTTAACCATAAATTTTTTTAGTTGTGTTATATAATAGTTGATGAAAATTATACCAATAAAAATACATTTAAAACTCAATCGATTCATATATTTTTCATTAATTATTATATAACACAAGTAAAAATATTTATAGTCAAAGTTAAATAAGAAAAACTCAAAAAGTTAAAATAGACACTTATTATGAGATACTTCATAACATCAGAACAAAAGTGTAAGACGACATTCTGTATTAACATATTTCCTGTATTTATTCCCTTAAAATCTATAATCTTCAAGCTGTCACCTCTGTCAGACGCATTTTTTGCGTATTGTTTTTTGGAAAATCTTGCTCCTTAAACGTCAAAATTTCTTGTAAAAACTCATAATTTTTTTTCCACAAGTATTGAGACACAAAAATAACGAGTAGAGTAAACTGCAAAATACATCCCTGTGGTTTTAACTTTCTCACACAATACATCCCTATCAGAAACTTTTGGGCATTTAACCATCATAGCGCTAGGCCAAACGTTAGACATAATACATCCCTGAGGACGAACGATGCAAATATTTTTCCGTTATCTTCTCACGAGGGATGTATTGTGTAAAAAAAAAAACCACAGGGGTGTATTTTGCAACTTTTTTTTAATTTTTTTTGTTTTTAAATTTTTTTAATTATTAGTAATAATATTATTATTATGATTATTATTATTATTATCGGCCGTTTTTTTATTTTTGTATATTATTAATAATTTTTTTATCTGTTTGGTACTTTTTTATTTTTATCGTTTCCTAGTCCATTTTTCCTTCACCAACGACTTTATATGTGCGTTTCGTAACGTATTTCCAAATGTTTTTTTTTATTTTTTAAAATCGATTTGTATGTTTTATAAGTTTTTTATTCCTTTTTGTACTTTATTTCTGATTTGTAACTCGCTTTTGTAACTTTTTCTCCTTATTGATTAACAGTTTTTAATCCGTATTATTACGTACTAAACGAAAATAAACGTAAAAAACAATGTATTAAAACATACGTTATTTCATTTTTGTACGTTTTACGTTTTTGTACATTGTTTTTTTCGTTTTATACTTTTTGATACATTTCGTGACTTATACGGAATTACATAGTTTATTATAGGTGTGACGCATAAGGACTAATAATGTCTAGTTATGATAGATGAAGTCACAAGATGTTAGATATTAGAAAAAGACTCGGTCACCCCGTGTATTTTACTGTTTATTATAGCTCGTAGTTTAATAGTTAATAGTACGTTTTTTGGTTTTAAGTCGGGTACGAATACCCGGTATATTGTAAGTACTATATATAGCCTCTTCCAACTTTGGAAGAGGCAAGCTAGTTCATTATTTCATTTCATAGAAAACACTTTCTCTCTCTAAGATATTCTCTCTCAAGTGTTTCTCTCTCTAGAAACTAGCCAGATCCAAGAATCGACCCCGTGTTATGATATAGGATATACCACAATTGGTATCAGAGCTTATGGGATGATTAGATCGTGTGTATGTGCGATTTCTTGCTTGTTGTAGATCGAAAAGTGAGCCATAGAAAGTTCTAGCTCGTTTTTTTAAGATATCCGAATTTTGTTGGTTGTATTGATAAAGTTTGGGTGTTTCTAGTTGCTATTACCTTATGGTAATGTGTTGTGCAAAGAAATCAAAGCGAAAAAAATCGCCAAAAGGGTGATTTATAGGTGATATTTTTGTGTGAAAAAACGTCGTTGTTACTCGTGAGAGTTGCCAGACATTTCTTCACGAAAACAAGGCGGTTTGCTGAAAAATATTAATTTTATTAAGTAGTACCAACCCTCTGACAACACGGCGGATTGCTTAGGGTGGCGAGTTACTCAAAAGGTCGAGTTGTTACTAACGCACCAAGTTGGTTACCGGCGGTTTGCTTAGGTGGCGAGTTGCTCAAGCGGCGAGTTGTTACTAAGCAGCGGTTTGCTTACCAGCGGTTTGAACAGGTGGCGAGTTGCTCAAAGCGAGTTGTTACTAAGCAGCGGTTTGCTTACCAGCGGTTTGAACAGGTTATCAGCGGGTTGAATATTTTAAATAGCAAATTTCTTAAGGAAACTCTGGCGGTTTGAAAACTCTACGGCGGTTTGATTAAAATATTCTTCGCGGCGGGTTGCTTGGCAGCGAGTTGACTCGCGATTGCCTATAAAATTCCCACCAGCGCGAGTTGTCCTTACTCTTCGCGGCGGTTGCTTGGCAAGCGAGTTGTGTTTCGCGAGTTGCCTTAGAATTCCACCGGCGAGTTGCCTTATTTCTTTGTAGCGGTTTGGTAGCCTTTGGCTGCGAGTTGAGCTTCTGTCTTAGAAATTTGAAATATCTCAAACTCGGGATTTAATATCACTAAAACAAAATACGAATACGTTAACCTCACCACTTTTAACGACACTCACTAATCATTGATCGATCAAAACATAACATAACATAATAATACAAGATGTCTATTATGCAAGGACAACCATGTGCAGGTTCTGATACTACGCCCACCAATGTTGTGATAGAACAGACTTGAATCTTGGCAACAACGTAACGTCTGAACTGTCTAGAAAGGATATGGAGAGACTATTATGAAGTCCATTAAAGAAGCGGACCCATTTCCAGATGGGAACGGTCTCAGATGTTATTACTGGAGGAACCGAGGGTGCAGTTCAACAAGGTCCAGTACGTGCTAGAGTCCTTAACGACCTTTCGGCTGAAGAAAAGGAAAGGTATAAAGCTGACATTCGTGCAACCAATATCCTACTTCAGGGTATACCAATGTACATCTACTCCACCTCAATCACTATACTAGACGCTAAAGACATTTTGGGAAAACAGTGAAGATGAATTCTGGAGAAGGTTCTGAGTTTTACAAAGGATACAGGGACTCTCAGTTATACATGAATTTGAACACTTCCGTCAAAACAACGGAGAAACCATTTCAAGGATACAAACGTTAGTTTACTGAAGCTTCATTAATGACATGATAAACATCAAGATGACCATGTCCAGTTGCAGCTTAAGCTCAAAGTTTTGGAACAAACAATGTTGCCTAGTGAAGTAGATCAATAACTGAAGTCAAACTTAACAGAGGTTTGAAAGAGTCAAACTGTGATCAGTTGTATGCCTACTTAAAGCAACATGAGGTGCATGCTAATGAGAACAGAATTATGATGGAAAGGTTCGGTCAACCAAATAATGATCCTTTGGCACTAGTGTCGGACGCCTCAGTTCAGCAGTATCCAACACAATCATCCAAGTCTCCTCAATCCTCAACAGAACCATATCCGGACTGACAACTTTCAAATGAACTCAGGAAGTTCTTCAACAGAAAACTTGATTGAAAGTTTATCCAACTCACTTGCCCTCCTCACTCAATCATACAAATCACATCTTCCTCAAACAAACAATCAACTTAGAACGACTCCTGCTACCGTCAAAGCAGTTGAGGAAGTATGTGTCACGTGTGGATCAAATCACAATTTCAACCATTGTCCATTAACAAGGAACGATTTTCCTGTTTTTCAAGATAACATCCAACAATTTCAACAAACCGCCGCTGTTGGCAATTTTGTTCAAAGGAATCCTCCTAATTTAGCAAACCAAATGAGACCACCGGGTTTCAATCAACCGAATGTCGAAAACAACCAAAACCGTTACCAAGGAACCAATTCTAATTTCAACCAAAATCGTGGAACAAATTTTAACCAAAACCGTCAAAATAACCAAAATCAAGTTTATCAAGCTCCACCATACCAACCACCAACAAATCAACCACCAATCAATCAAGTTTTACCTTACTAACCCCCAACAAATAGTGTGTCTAAAACGGAATTTGAAATTATTCTAAAGCTAATGATGCGAATATGAATAACTTGCAAATGAAGTTGGATAATTTTCAAAGAAACCAAAATGATTTTCAAAGAGTTTACAGTGATTCTCAAAAGAAACAAGATGATTTTCAGAAAATGATGCTCAGTTTCATGCAAAGCTATCACACAAACCAACCTTCAAGTTCAAGTTCTTTACCAAGCAATACCATTCCAAACCCAAGAAATGAAGCCAAGGCAATTACCACTCGTAGTGGTGCCTCATACGATGGACCTCCGATTCTACCGCCGGTGGTAGAAAAGGAAATTGAGGTGACAAAGGATACGAAGCTACCGAGCACCAAAGACATCCAACCTCCTCCATTAGTCCATGAACATACCAAAGACAAAGAACCAATCGAAGAACCTTCTTTCGTTGCCAACAAAGCCAAACCTAATTTGCCTTACCCATCGAGACTCAACAAACAAAAGATTCGTGAAAAGGATGATATCCTAGCTTCAAAGTTTATGGAAATCTTCCGTAATCTTCACTTTGAGCTAAGTTTCGCGGATGCTCTCATTCATATGCCAAAGTTTGCTCCAATGTTCAAAAAGATGTTAAACAACAAAGACAAGTTGATCGAATTAACCAAAACGCCGTTGAATGAAAATTGTAGTGCGGTTGTCCTTAAAAAGCTTCCAGAAAAGCTAGGTGACCCCGGTCGATTTCTCATTCCATGTGATTTTTCAGAGTTCGATAGTTACTTAGCCCTTGCCGATTTAGGTGCTAGTATCAATCTTATGCCTTTATCCATTTGGAAAAAGCTTCAACTCTCAGGCCTAACTGAAACAAAAATGGTATTAGAATTAGCCGACCGTACAATTTCCAAACCAACCGGTGTAGCAGAAAATGTTTTTGTCAAAGTAGGGAAGTTTTACTTTCCCGCCGACTTTGTTGTTTTAGATTTCGTAGCCGATCCTCGAGTACCGTTGATACTCGGGCGACCCTTTCTTAGGACGGCTCATGCTTTAATTGACGTTTATGAAGGAGAGATAATTCTTAGGAATGACGATCAATCTTTGACTCTTAAATGTGGTGATAATCCTTCTATTTCGTACAACAATTTCGAATCTTTAAAGAAAGTCGATCTTATTGATGTCACGTGTGAAGAGTACTCACAAGAAGTCTTAGATTTTTCCGACTCAATTGCTTACAACAATCCATCTCCTGGATACGATCCGATTGTTTCAAATTCTTCTCCAACACTCACTCCGTTTGATGAAAGTGATTTTCTACTCTTTGAAGAAGCCGATGCTTTCATAGCAATCGATGACGAGCAAATTTCAACGGAAATTAATGCTACGTACTACGATCCCGAGGGTGACATTCTCATTCTCGAAGCACTTCTTAACAGTGATCCATTACCTTCTCATCCAAACCATGGTGATTATTTACCAGAACTTCAAAGAGATCTTAAAGTTGTTGAACCAAAGAAGTCTTCAATCGAATATGCTGCTTCTTATGAACCAAAAGATGAAATTCCCGAAGTCGAGCTTAAAGAGTTACCTCCGCATCTCGAGTATGCGTTTTTAGAGGAAAATAACAAGCTTCCAGTCATAATTTCAAAGATTAGTTCTCGAGAAAAGTCCCTCACTCATTGATGTCTCAAAATACCGAAACAAGCAATTGCCTTGGAAACTTTCATGATATCCGAGGCATAGTATCCAGAGTTTTGTCTACAAAAATCCTTTTTAGAAGTGATTACCACCTTCAGTCCAACATCAAAGGAGGGTTAACGCTAAAATCCACGGACGTCATCAAGAACGAAGTAGAAAAACTTCTTGACGCAGGATTGATTGATCCTATCTCGGATAAGTCATGGGTTTAGTCAGGTCCATTGTGTTCCCTAAAAAGGTGGTTATGATCGTTGTTACAAACGAAGAAAATGAATGTGGTGCCTACAAGATTAGTCACGGGATGGGAGAGTTTGCATACGTTATCGAAAGTTAAACTGATAGCAACTTGTAAAGACCATTTTCAGTTCACAAATTCTATGCGACAAATGTTAGAGACGATTAGCGGAAACGATGTTTTATTATTTCTTAGAGGTTTTCAGGATATTTTTCAAATCCTCCAATTGATCCTAAAGATCACACGAGAAAACTACTTTCACGTGCCCATACGGAACTTTCGTACGTACCGTCGTATGCCATTCGGTTTGTGCTTTCTGCATGCACCGGATCTTTCCACGTTGTATGATGGCCATTTTTCACGATATGATTAGAGAAAACAAAAATGGGGAGGTTTTTAGTGGACGATTTTTCAGTTTTTGGAGATTCTTTTTCCTTGTCTTGCTAATTTAGATAAAATGCTTAAAATGTGTGAAGACACCAAATTAGCACTAAATTGGGAAAAGAGCCATTTCATGGTTAAAGAAGGCATTGTTTTAGGACATAAGATCTCTAGAAAAGGAATTGAAGTCGATAAGGCCAAAGTTGATGTCATTTCTAAGCTACCTAATCCAACAACCGTCAAAGGAATTCGAAGTTTTCTTGGGCATGCTGGATTCTATCGAAGATTTATCAAAGACTTTTCCAAAATTATCTCGACCCATCGACCATCTCTTATGAGAAAAATACTCCTTTCATTTTTTCGGAAGATCTGCTCTCTAGCGTTTCAAACATTGAAAAAGAAAGTTAAACTGAAGCTCCATTCTCATTGCTACCTGAATTGGGCACCAACCTTTGAAATTCATTGTGCGGATGCAAGTGATTAGCAATCTGTGCAGGTCTAGGACAGAGGATTGAGAAAGCATCTTCCGACCAATTCATTTCGCTGACGACAATGACTGAAGCAGAAAGAACGAATTACACAACAAACCAAGAAGAGATGCTTGCAGTTGTTTATGCTTCGAGAAGTTTTGATCATATTCTAATCTTGAACAGTGTGTTGTTTACACGACCACTCCAAGCTTTGGAAATACTCTTCAACAAGTAAAAGACGCCAAAGCAAGATTTCTTCGATGGGTCTTACTTCTTCAAGAATTTGATTTTAAGGTTATAGATACCAAGGGAGCTGAAAACTATGCAGCTGATCACCTCTCTCGTCTTGAAAACCCTTACAAGAATACTTTTGATCCAAAGAGAAATACGCTGACTCTATCTTTAGTAAACTTTAAGTGTGTTAAACTTCCAAAGACCAACAGTAACCCGTGGTTTGCCGACTTTGCAACTACCAAGCGAGGAAATTCATTAAAAAGGAATGACACTCAAGAGGAAAAATCAAGTTCTTATAAAGATGTAAAACATTATTTTTGGGGACGACCTTTTATTTTCAAGACTTGTGCGGATCAATAAACCGAAGGTGTGTAGGGATGGCAAAGAAGCTCTTGTATTCTCGAAGCTTGTCATTGTGGACCCACCGGGGGTACCTATGGAGCAAACTTTACCGCAATAAGATTTTTGTTGACGGTTTTTCTTTTGCCCTACCATTTATAATGATGCCTTACGAATTTGTCAAATTCTTGAATTGCTTGTCAAAAACAAGGCCAAAATCTATCAAACGTGATGGGATGCTTCAAAGCCTCATCAGTTTGTGAAATTTTTGATTATAGGGTATTGTTTTATGGTATCATTTTTCCGTAAATCCTAGGTAACAAAATATATTTCTAGTAGCCGTCGATATTTCCTAGGTGGGTTGAAGCGGATAGCGCTCCATACAACGATTGCTAGGGTAGTTGTTAAGTTCTTAAATCCCTTTACTCACGAATTCGGTGCTTCATGTGAGAGCAATCTAAGCGGATCGTAGGACCCATTTTTGTTAACGACCAAATTTGATAAGGTTATGTCTAAATATTGGTGTCACCATCGTCTTTGACTCCTTACCATCCTCAAACGTGTGGGTCAAGTTGAAGTCACGAATCGAGTCTTCAAAAGAATTTTAGAAGGACGGTGGAGAAAAACAGTGTCATGGTAAGATAAGCGTAGATGAATGCATTATGGGCTTTCAGAACGCTTACAAGATCCTATTGATGTCTCGTACCAAAAGTTAGTATTATGGGAAAAAAAGCGTGTCATTTAACAGTCGAGCTTAGATAACAATGCGCGTATTGGGCCCTTAAGCATGCAACCTTCGATTTTATGACTGAGGGCGGATCAGTCGAAAGCTTCACTTAATGAGCTTTGTAAGCTTCGTGATCAAGTTACGAGATTTCAATTAATCTACAAGGAGGATAGACAAAGAAGGTGAAGCTACATGATTCCAAGTTAAAGGAACCGAATCTTCAATTTGGTGATCAGTCTTGCTTTTCAACTCCCGATTAAAGATTTTCTCCGGAAAGCTCAAGTCCCGATGGTCCGGACCTTTCACAATCACCAAAGTTTATCCTTATGGCACTGCCAAGTTGTCTCATGCCGATGGTTCTAATTTCAAAATCAACTGCCACCGTCTTAAGCACTACTATGGAGGGGATACACCACCATTGGTTATCACGGACCTCCAGACTTTCCCTAAGGACATCTAAATTCAGGGATCGAGTCGAGCTTACGACTCGGTAATCAAAAACAAGCCGCTTCGTGGGAGTTCACCCCATGCTTATCATCTCTATTTTCTTTCTATTTTCTTCTAATGCGTTGTGTTGAGAAAGGCTTATGCTCTTTCCGATTTCTCGATGTTTGTTTATTGTGATTTTTGCAGGATTCTCCCATCAATTTCTTTAAAGCCTCTCGTGTCCGGTTGATTTTTCCCGTTCAACTCGAGCTTCTCATCCTTTGTGTGAATTTAGTTTGGGGTGTTTTATCCTTTCATCTTAATCGATTAATTTTATCTTTGCATACTTCATAATGGCTTAGTTTTTCGTTAGGAGCCAACTTTCAAATACATTGAGGACAATGTTTCGTTTTAGTTTGGGGAAGGGAATCTATCGATTTGATGTTGCTTGTCTTTCCCACAAAAATAGCAAAAAATTTAAATTTTTCAGTCTTGGTTATTGAGTTATAATAAATTAGTCCTTTTTTTTTAGGTTTTAATAAAAAAAAAATGTTTAAGACATAAATGTAGGGTTTTCGTTTAGGTAAGAATAAGAAGTAATTTTTGACGAACGATTCGTACATGTTGAGTTCTAGCTTTCTTCCTTAACAATTAATGATGATAGTTTGTGCTAGTCTCATGTTAGACTTTAAACATACTAGACTTGATCATTGTAATGAAGATTGTGCTATTCTCATAGTAGATTTGTAAATATACGTGTTGGATTTCTATATAGGCTAAGTATTTGCAATTATCTTTTGATGAAAGAATAAGAGATGATTGTTTGCTAGGATATTAGGATTCTATACAAAGTTTATTTGGGAAAAACTTAAAGACTTTAAGAATAACTTGTGAGTTTTTCTTCCCAGAAGCTCTTAAAACTGATTGATATACGTGTGTTCTCTTTTAATTTTGCAATTTAGAGTTTTAACTCTTAAACAGCTCAATAAACTATTAGAGAAAAAAGCTTTATCGATGATTTAAGTCAAATATCGTTGGTAAATAAGAATTTTAAGTTCGAGGTTATATACTCTTGGTTTTCTAAAAAATGAATTATTTTACTATTTGCAAAAAAAATATTGGTATAAGAATAGTTGTCAAAAAAAAGGATAAATCGATAAAATCTAGTTGGTGAATAAAATGGATGCAATGTATAAATCCTTTAGTGTTAATAATTTTATACAAAATCCATCGCAATAAAGTACTGGTAGGCATTTGTACGTTCGCTCCAGATGTGACATCGAATGAAGGATGGAGGATGTCATCATTTAGGGATGGTATCATAATAAGTACGCGTAGCTCTTGTAGGAAGAGGCGAGGGCCCGATGTGTCGTTGAAAGAAAAAGGTACCAATTCCTAGTCCTAATAATGTGGAATAGTATAATAAAATTGCAAAAGTTAGAAAATAATTGTTAAAGTTTCATTTTCTAAAAACCATGTTATTCTTTGAGACTAAGGTTTGCAAAGTCTACAAATCTTTTTTAAGCGGAAGTTCATACGTTTCGGTTATATTCTCAGGATGGTGGTGTCCAAAAACCTTAGCACTACCGATGACGGTGGGTTTCGTAGAGAAGAAAGTCATTCATGGAGAACAAAATGAACAACGATGTCTTCAGCTAAGTAGGTTTTTGTTTGCTTTGAGTTGTGATTCTTACTAAGTGATTGACATATTAAGCCAAAAGGCACTGTGTAAAGCGTTGGTCCGATTTTAACTATCTAATATGTGGATTTAACGGTTTTAAATTAATTTTCAACACACTCTCACCTTAATCATTTTGATTTAATGTCGGGAGAGGAATTCACAAGTTGTAATTATAAGTGTCTTAGCATCTTAGCTTGTACTTAACGGTGATCTTATTTTTAAGCTTAGTTTGGGAGAAAGTGAAAAATCAGGGAGGATGAAGTTTATCTTTTAGGACACTTAATTGTGCTTTTTTGTTCTATGATTCTCAAAGTTACAATGTGGTAATGAAAACAATACATTATTTCACCACAAATAAGTGTAGTTAGGGTAATTAGTTATCAAGAAAAATCAATAAAAAGAGGAAAAATCTTAGAAATGGGAAGTCGGGGGTTTTTATAACTTGTGATCTCTTATATCTCTTAAACAAAAACTCTTTGCTACTTTCCAAAGGTTTTGTTTTGGGGGAAATTTTCGAGGTATTTGGTTATAAAGGCATGTCTGATATTACGTTGAGGACAACAATCGTTTAGTTTGGGGAATTTTTGATAAGTGTAAAATACACATATCCTTTAATACCTAAAAATAACCCAATAAACCAAAAAAAGTACAAAAAATGGCAAAAATATGAATTTGTATTTGTGTTTTTTTTGTTGTTTGTGAAGGTACGATAAGTCAAATAAATCACAGGAAAAACAGTCCAAAAAAGTTCGAGCAAGCTCACGGACATAAGGAATCGACGAAGAAGCCAAAGATCCAAAGCAAAAAAGCCAGAAAGTCAAACTCAGGTCAATCCAAGTCAAACATGGGTCAATAATGTCAACAAAAGCCCATTTCTCTTTTTAAAGCCACAAGGGCCTAGTTTTGCTATTTTGAAAGTATTTATAATAGGAAGAGAGGAAAGAAAGGGCAAGGACCACTTGTGCAAACTCCCCAAAAACTCCAACAGTTGTTACTGTCGAAATTAAGGCGCCAAAAGTGTTATATTCACCTTTCTCCCGTTTAACATCCTAGGAGTAAATCAAAGGGGGTTTTCCAAATTAAAGGGTGCTTAGGTCAATTCATGAGCTCTGCTAAACACAAATGAAGGGACAAATCGTCTTTATCAAAGGATATTAATTAGCTCTCCCAATCACAAGGCACGATCAACAATGGTGAAAGCACAAATTTATGTGGGTTTTTGTACTGAAATACTCACAAAAGAAGCACAAACGTCACATCAAAGAATGCCAGCCTGGCAATCCTCAGGTGTCCACAAATTGATCCAACGTCCCACAACATAGATCAAATGATCGAAGAAATGAATGGCAGAAGATTGAAGTTTGGAGAGCAAGGCAAAGAGGATTGACCTAGAAAGCATTTAGCTTAGCCTTAAATAGGCCTCATTCTCACACACACAAAAAGGAGTCTTCTTTTCTTTTTATCTAGTTTCTAGTAATTTAGTCTAGCTTAAATTCGTATTTTCCTTAAATGTAATTTTCCTTTTTCAAGTAATGTAATCAGGTTCTTTAATTAATGAAATTCAGTCATTAGTGTTTTAAATCTCATTTTCTAAGCTCTCATTTAAAGTCATAAGCTCTCTTAATAAGCCATATTGTCTCATTAAGCTTTTAAGCTCATACTAAGCTCTTTCAATCTCGGCGAGTTGGTTAATTATAATTATTATTGTTTATTAATAAATTACTCAACCCGCTGGATGCTTTAACGGCGGGTTGCCATACCAGCGGGTTGCCATAACAGCGAGTTGTCATATTGCCATACCAGCGGGTTGCCCAACAACAGCGGGTTGCCAACGGCGGGTTGCCAACGGCGGGTTGCCAACGGCGGGTTGCCAACGGCGTGTTGCTAACAGCGGGTTGCCTTAAAGGCGGGTTGTCAAACAGCGGGTTGCATAATGGCGAGTTGTCTAAACAGCGGGTTGCATAAACAGCGGGTTGCCATAATTTTTTATTATTTTAATCCAACAGGTAAACCGCCGTCTCTCGGCGGTTTGGTCGAATATTTTATATTCTCGCGGCGGTTTGCTCAATTCTCCTAACGGCGAGTTGGCATTCTGCATAGCGGCGGTTTGGGCTAAAATTCATATTTTGACCCATTTGAGCCCAATAATCTATCAAGGCCCATTCGAATGACCCAGTTGCTTTTCTAATCCCCATCCGGGCTTAGTTAACAAGTAATTGATCCTGTTGGATAATTAGTTGATTTTAATCAAACCAGAGCTACAACTGTTTTAATCAATCGTGCAGTTAAATGACTGTTATCAATGCTAACGCTCTCTCTAACTTCGTTTCTCTGCGATGTTTGTCTTCTTTGTTAAATGCTCTTTTGCAGAATACGATGGCAGAACAAAACATTCCCGCTCAACCTCCTACAAGAACAGATGAGCAAATTGTACCACGCTCACAGTGGTTAACAATCGGGAAAAGCAACCTTCTGTTCAATGCTCAAAAGATCCAAAAGAACCCCATCTTTCAGATATCAGTGGACATTCTGAAGAATACCAACTTCTTCCAAGCATTGACTGCATCAGCAAATGTTCCTGCTATCTACCTGCAACAGTTCTGGAAGACAATGTCATATAACGACAAGACTGGGGTTTATAGTTGTCAACTTGATGAACTATGGTTCGATCTAAGTGCTGATCTTCTTAGAAAGGCATTAGCGATTACTCCTGTCAACCCAGCTCACCCATTTGAATTACCTCCGTCTGGTGACACGGTGCTAGATTTTGTTAATGAGCTGGGATATCCTGAACCTGTAGAACTTGTCTCCAGTATACGGACGAATTATGTGTATCAACCTTGGAGGGCAATTCTAAGCTTGCTCAACCAGTGCTTGACAGGAAAGACTTCTGGCAGTGACAAACCCAGACACCCAGTTCTGCAAATGCTGTGGGGAATCGTCACTCAAACTAATATTGATCATGCAGAGCTGATATGGGAAGAGTTTATTCAAGGGATCCAGACATTTTTCTCACACAAAGCAAGCCACAAAGCCAGTCTGAAGAACCCAAAGAAGAAAGTAACTCCTCTCCTCATCCCTTATGGACGGTTTTCCAAAGTGATAATCTACTACTTGGCAAGTAATAACAACATCCATCGACGTCCTGATTCTGCTGTTCATCACACTGGAGATGATTATATCTTAGGAAATCTCAAGTTTGTCCCTAAAGGTGAGTCAGTTGAAGTGTTTGGAATGGCAATTCCCGATCCCCTGATAACTGAAGCCATTCAACAATCCTCGTATTATCCCAAATATCTGGAAATGGTTGCTGAGAATACAAAGAAAACCCCCCAAGAAAGTGCAAGCGTGCAATCTGCAACAAAGCGTGCTACACCCAAAAAGCCCACAACCACCACACCAGTCAAACAATCCAAGCCAGCTCCTCCTCCGACAAAGAAACCTTCCAAGCGTAAGCTTCCACAGAAAGTTAGAAAAGGAAAACCCTCTTTCCAACTTGTTGACGAAGATGATGAAGCTCAACAAGAATCTATTCCTCATGAAGAAGGTAATGATCCTGATCTCGAACGGGCTAAGAAGATGAGTTTGGAAGCACTTCAAGAAAAAGGAGAAGGAGAAGGTGATGATGCTGACTTGGAACGAGCTATTAAGCTTAGCTTGGATCCAGCCTTTCTGCCACAAGGTCGGGCACCTGTTGGAGGAGTAACGATCAGGGACCCAGTATCAGAAACAACTTCCAAACTGCATGAAGTAGTAGGCAAGGGAAAGGCCGTTGTAACTGAAGAACAAGTAGCTCATTCCCTGATCGATCTGTCAAAGAAGAAAAGAACTACTGATCAGTTTATCCTTGTTAGGCGTGATCAAACTTCTCATGATTCAACAACTGGACCCTCTTCTCAACCTGAAGATGACACATCAGAGAAAGTGATCCATGAATCTTCATCCACATCGGATTCAGAACGAACAGAAAGTGAAACAGAAACCGCTGCTCCTAAAGGTGACAAAGATCAAGGTGAAGTAGACTCGTCTACCGTAACATCAGGAGTAAGCATTCCTGTATCAGACCCTGAAAAGGCGCATGAGGCTTTGGCTGGACCAGACCCTGAGCCCATGAAAGAAGACCAGACTGGATCAGACTCTGGAAAATTACATGTGTCTCTTGCTGGACCAAACCCTGAGCACATGGATGATGAATTCCTCGCCACAGCCTACCCAAAGGTTCATGAAAACCTGAAGCTCATAACAGACGAACGTGTCATCGATGATAAACCAGAAAGTCATTCTGGTTCTATGTCTTCCATGAAAAATCTCGATGACACTTTTAACTTTGGGGATCAATTTCTTTATGACAAACCAACCGAAGATGATCAGGAGAAATCTAAAGTTAGAGAGGAGTCTGATTCCACCATACCTGATTCAAGTCATCAGACAGTAACTTCAACTCCTCCAGTGATTGCTCCCTTCACAGATGTCTCATCTTCTAAGCCGTCATTACTGGTCACTCCTCCACCAATCAACACGGAAGCTACAACAATCACCACATCTCTCCCTGAAATCACTCCATTCATCGCCCTTCAGCTAAGAGTGGCAAGATTGGAGCAAGAGATGTCTGAAGTAAAGAAGACTGATCACTCTGTTGATGTTTTGGCTTCAATTCGAACCCAAGTTCCTACGGCTGTTGATAATTATTTAGGAACGAAACTTGATGATGCTCTCCTTAAGGTTCTTGAACGACACACTGCCGATTTAATCGAGAAATACTCTGTGTTGCCTGGCCCAGAGTCTGTCAAGAATCAGGAATCTGAAAAGAGTCCGAAGGAGATTATCAGAGCCAAAAAGGAACAAGATGAGGAGAAACAAGATTCAACTTACTCCATCAGGTCAACTGATAAAGTTGATCTTGAAGAATTTGATCTAAAAAGGTCTCCTGCAGTCACATGAATAAGGAAGAAGTCTGCCACATATAACACGACCAAATACCGTCTTATTCCATGCTCTAATGGAAGCTTTGATTGCGGATGAAGACGCCTATGGATAAGGAAGTTGCAGACAAGGTAATGGGACACAAGAGAAAGCTTGATAGTGATGATGTTGAAGGACGATGATGATTGATGAAGGTCCTTCAGTGGATCAAACCTGGGTAGGTCAAAAAGAGAAGAAGATCTGATTCTGCCGCTTCTGGGTTCAGCTAAACCTCTCCGAAAGCTGATGGCCAAAGTTCAAAGAAAACCAAGGGGATGTCTGAGGCATTGATTCCAAACATCATCCAACTCTCTCTCAACTGGATGGCAGATCACTGGTCACAAGAGATGCTGTGGTGGTGACTATTCGATGCACAAGATCTGATCCGAGTCTGAATACTCTGAACAATATTCCCTGTGACAATCAAAGCAGGATGAAAGGAATGACTCGATATGGTAGGATACTGACACCGCTCACATTCCCAATTGGTGTCGACACTAGTGGTTTAGCCGATTGCAAAAGCGAGAGTCCTGCTAAACCTGTAAACCGGAATGGACCATTCACCCCAAATGATTTCCCGAACCAGAACATAATGGGCAAATGCATACGGCCACAACGTTTTTAAGTTCCGGAGGAGAAACACAAGCTTCATAAGGTAGACGTATGATATTGGGTCGTTCATTCATATGGTTTATGCTGGGTACTACGAACAGGAACGAAGAAGCTCTGCAAAGCTGATTTAGAAGGTCCAGTTCAACCTTGTTTAAAAGCCTCTTCACATGATCAGTGTCTTTCATCTATTTCAGATGGATGAATCGCAATAAGCTGCTGACAAAATAAGTTGAGTTGAGTAATCCTGAGGGTCATCAAATTCTAGAGAAATATATTATGAACCATGCCCTAGGAGGTCCTCACCAAGTAAGGTAACTATTCAACCGCCAATTTCTTCTTCACAATAAGGATCTGGAATATCTGCTGACAGATGACAAAGAGCGAAAATTGCATTATCCATATTCTACAAGCTCAAAGCCGCTCGTTACCTAGACTTTGGCCTTGAAGATTAGTCCTTGTTGTGGGTTGAGCCGTGAACACGATTTGACATCAGGTGCGGTTATGGCATCACCTCACTGCGTGGTTTAGGGGAAAGGAATTCTATATCAAACAAACTCACAGTGAGTTCACTTGATCGGGAAGCAGTCAGGGTCGCAAGATGCGATATTCTCAGTCGTCGATAGTGTCAAAGTGTTTTGAAAAAATATGGATACGCAATATTAATGAGAGATAACTTCCTCGCCGAGCTGATTACAAGAATACAGATTCTCGGAAGGGATTTTCAAAAATCTGCATCCAAATGATTTTGAAGATCCGTCTTCTCATTATTCAAGAAAAGCTCAACCTTCTGCCCAAGATAAACAAGATCAGTTTCACACAGCAGGTCTACATGTGGTAATAAGAAACCTGGTGATCAGGATCGTGTGGGAGACTTACAGCTCGGGATTGAAAGTTACCAATCAAGATCAACTTGGTGTCCTAATTGGATTGCAGCCGACTATTAACTTCAAGAAGACGATTCGATCATCCCTAAGCCCAGGCAGTTGTCTACAGAGAAGAAAGGATCAAAGAAACTGCATCTGATGAGGCTGGATGAGCTTCACCAAGTTTAGTGATGGGACGTTGACAGAGTCTGGAAAAGCTGGTCCAATGGTTTAAAGATTTCATCTGTACGAGTACATTAGGGCATGGAGACTAGGAAGTGGTCAGTGGATGACAAAAGAAGAAGCAAAGAACTTCATCACAGCAATCGAGACAAAGGATACAGATCAGAAGTGGATCCTATACGAAGTCTAGATAGCTTTGTTGGGAGGAAGAATAAGAGATATTGACTATAGGCTGATAAATTGAACAACGTGACGAACATCGTAATTACAATCAAAAGGGGTCTAATCTTTTCTATTATTGTGAATAATATTACCTTGGTACATGTAGTAGTTAATCTCTTGATGCTTAAGTGTAGGACTAATTGATATCCTCTATCGATTTGAGGGGGAGCAGTTATATGGTTCATTACAACGGCTTGTGAGTTAAGGTCACACTTTTATCCCAAAATTGTATAACATATTTAAAACATTTGATATCAAAATGTCAAGGGTTTAAAATTTTTGATAAGGGGAGGAAAAATGTGATTAAATATGTGTATTAATAAAGAAACAGTGATTATGATGACTATATGCACCTCCGCCCAAACGTGCTAAAAAATTTCGAATACCAATGCACATTTTTAAGGGGGGAGCGTTTCTGAAAAATGTCAAAAACTAATCGGGTACTAACTCTTTGATAATTATATGTAAGTACTCTTTTATTGAATTTACAATGGTTTTATGGAAAGGGAGAAATGATACAATAGACCCGACCATGACATTTTACTTATTGGTGTGTTATATGTTGTATGGTTAGGTTCTTTCCCAATGATCCATACATTAATGGGAGGGATTCTACCAGGGACAATCCACTAGTTAGTGTACGAAGTTCCTTAGGTTATGACATGAAAAAAGGAGGTTAATTAAGTGAGAATACGGGTTAAAATGGCCGACTGAAGATGGTAGCTTGTATGGTATAAACCCCAACCAAGGTTATAGTCTATGAAGTTCGTCGGTAAGCAATAGAAGGGGTTGAGAATTAAAAAAGAATTGTAGAGTTAATATGGGTGTAGAAAGAAAGAAGCCCTCCATTCACTTATGGCAGAAATCCGGGGGTCCAATTCATTTGCTGCAAGATTCACAGATGATTGCTGGACATTGAAGATCGTATCATGGACCTGTGATGCAAATGACACAACCCTCCCTAGCCACTCAGAATCTTTGAAATAGATTTCTGTTTCATTTCTCAGGAGACAAATAACACGTTTTCTATAGACTTTCTGCACTACGAGTAAGTTGATATTCGAACAGGTGGCTTTGCCTCCAGCACTCCGATTACTAAAACCAAAACGCCAATATTGAGTCTAGAGCAAGAGATCGTCAATTAATCTGTTAGGACACATATCACAATTCTCTTGTCTTTCCACACCTGTCGGAAACAAGTATATACTAAAGTCCTTACGCATTATCAATTGTGAATATTGCCTGATACATCCGAGTGATGAGAATCGATGGTTTTTCACATATGAAATGGAAAAATCCTTCGCTAGAGCCTAACATCAAAACAAGGCTCTAGGTAGGTGAGACTTGGTGCGATTTTCTATAAGATTGCAATCATTATGACAACGGGAACGAACGATGGTGAAGATTCTGTGTGATCAATATTGTTCCAGTATATAAGTAATTGACGGTTACTTGATTCATTGATATCAACACAATCAAAACTCTCGAAGTGTTACAAAAGTCTTTCATAAGAAACACTTAGACTGTCTTTTCAAATCAATTTTCTCTTTATTACTAACTGTTTCATTACAGGATCATTTAAAGATGGAGATGGAGATGGAGATACCCAGTTCCAGTAATGTCAAGAAAATAACAGGAATGTTTAAGACCGACTATACTTATTATGATGCTATGAAAGACCTCATAAGGTGTCAAAGCTTCCGCCAAACTAATGATGTCATGTATTCTTCACAAGTGCACAAGATGGTGATCCATCACAAGATGATGTAAGATTATGTTTGGACGATGATCTCAAGAAAGCTCAAGATCACAGTCAAAGACAAGCGTAAGATGAATCAAAAGATTACTATCCCTATTGTACATGAGATCAACGTCTAAGAGCTAAAAAAATGAAGTGCTTAAAGTTGGTATTTTCTGGGTGGACCTCCCTTGTGGGAGATTGTTAGTATTAGAAAATGACTCGGTCACCCCGTTGTAATTTTACTGTTTATTATTCTAGTTAGTTTATAGTTAATAGTTACGTTTTCGGGTTTTATAGTGGGTACGAATACCCGGTAGGTATATTGTAAGTACTATATATAGCCTCTTCCATTGGAAGAGGTACTAGTCATAAATTGCATTTACAAAAGGAAAAACCTTTCTCTCTCTAGAATATTCTCTCTCAAGTGTTTCTCTCTCTAGAAACTAGCCCGATCCAAGAATCGACCCCGTGTTATGATATAGGATATACCACAACCAATGTGATCTAGATATGAAGATCTAATCACAGGTATCTTCTAACCTAATCATGTTTCATTAGACGTCAATGCTATAATATGAAGATCGAATATCTAGTTTTTTAATGCCTAACATGCACACCACTAACAATAAGCAATATTAAAATAGATTAACAACTAAGTTTCATGCAATCATAAGCAAACACATAAATTTAGCCAAGCAAGTTAATTGAAAGACGAAGATATGATAATCAAACAAAACATATACATAATGAATGATTTAAAGGGTAAAGAAAAAAAATCGACCAAAGTATGAGCTACAATAGTTATCCTGAGTTTACACCCGTTTTCCACCACTAAATATGAAAAATAAGGGTTGTATATGTAAAAAAATCAATCCTGACGGTGTCACTAGGGTTTCCTGACGCCGCCAGCCCGCCGAATCTTCCAAATGGTTCTTGTTGTCGGCTACTGTAACGCCGTCATAATACGTGGTGACGTCATCGCTCTTCAATCCTGACAGCGTCAGGGTAAATTTTTGACGCCGTCTCTACCGTATGAGAAGTCACACTTTTGATTAAAAATTCCACTTTTTGGCACTTTTGGTGAAGGCGTCAGAATGGAAGTCGCAAGCTTGAAGTGTTGTTTTATTATCCATTTATTTCTCGAATCGAGCCCAAGTCACGTGTTTTTTCTCCAAATGCTTCCAAAAATGCTTAAATAAACATCATAAGAGTCGGGATTATGTATAACATTTGGGCATTTTTGCATAGATATCTGGGGAGTTAATAACCCCGATAAGTGTATAAAATGGAAACGCTCTTTCAAAACCTATGGTGGCAACATAATTCACTTTAAACGAAGCACTGATACTAGGTTTGAAATAAACCAATACAAACACAATTTTATTTTATAAAATCATTGCATATGGTACGTCCGATCCGCTTGGTTCTGTCCATAAATGGATTGTAGGCTTTAGCCCCTTTTCTACACACTTAACGACTTCTCGAATAGACACAACATAAAAAATTTCCAAAATAGTTTCAAAACTACCATATATATTAATAATACATGTTCTAATACGGTTCCTAGCGACCCACGGAATTGTGCATTACAATTTACTGGTTTTTTGTCAAACACCTTTTAGGATAATGATCTCCTTTTCGAGGGGGACGGGATTGACTAAAAATTACATAGATAATGCCTTGGTGTTTTTCTTTAGTGAGAGAATGTAAGCAAGAGTGGGTGACAGAACACAAGTGTATATTAGATTAGAATGAGAAAGAGAAAAATTACAAATGAACTCCACACCCCTCATGGAGAACCATGAGGGGTATTTATATGCCAAGCATAACTAAACTATTGATTCGTTTGATAGTATATATATATAATATATAAGCAAACTATCAACCAATTACCTTTAGCCAAGATTGGTTAAGAATTCACAAAATAAAATATATATGTAACCGGAAGTATGATTCCCAGGTCGTTATGTCCCAACGAGGTGTGCAATTGAAAATCGAATGACGGATTGATGATTGATGTTTGAATATGACAAAGTTATGATTGGTTTTCTATTTCTACAAGTTAAATATGCAAAAACGATTAAATAAAACCTAAAAACGAAAGCTATATAACTTAAAACCTAAAACGGGCATGAAAAACGAGGAGTTAACAACTAAAATTACAACAATTATACCTAGAATGAATTTTTCACTTAAAATGGGTTCTAAGTGACTAAAAACGAAGTTTAAAAAAACTAGATCGAAAACGGAGTTAGTTAAGACCAAAAACGAGTCAAAACAAGAACGGGAACGAATCCCGTTCTTTAAAAAGTAAAACTTTGCAAAAATGACCCTACATATGTAAATTTATTTTTCCTAGAAACTATATGACAAAAGAAAATTTTAAAAAAAAAGTTTATATTTTTCTGACTTTTATTTTATTTTTTATGATTTTTTAAAGTTTTTAAACAAAATAAATTATAAAAAAATACTAAATGTTAAAAAAATTCTACAAAATGCACGGAAAACTAAAAAATTAAAGCTACAAGGAATCTAAGAAACATAAAAGAAAGAAACCAGCTATATTCCAATAGATGGAAAAAAAGCAAAACTAGCTTAGGACTGTTTGGGCAAATGGGGCTTAAGTATTTCGATTGTGGTTAACCTCTACGGATGAGATATTGTAGCACCTGCGGTAGAGGTGTTGGTTTATTAAAAGGGTTGAGGCTTGTTGAGGTAGGGGGTTCAGAAGCCCCAGCTACCCTTGCCATCTCTAGCTTCCCCTTTTGCCTTTTTTTTTCTTTTTTTTACCAGCTTATAAATAAACTGAGTAAACACAACTTTAAAAAAAACAAACTTTTTACTTTTCACAAATAAGCTCAAAATAAGCTGTCAAAGTGGACAGAAGCTTATTTAATCTAAGGGGAAAAATGAGCTTTTCTTTTTGGCCTTTTAGACTAAATAAGCTACAATGAGAACAAATAAGCTGAACAGGAACAATAAGCAAAACCAAAAAAAGCACTAAGGAAGCAGAAATAAGCAAATGCAAGCACTATGATAAGACAAATAAGCAGATAAGCTAAATTACTCTAAAATCTAAGGCAAAGTCAAAATGAGCTAGAATAAGCTCAAATACAATTCACTTAAACTAATATTACTTTACACAAACCTAATAAGCACCAATTAACAGAAATCAAGCAAAATCAACAAGAAATAAGCTGAGAAAAGCTAAAAAGCATTCTGATATAAAAGTGGTTATAAAACAGATGTAGGGACAACTTTGGGCTTATTTTTAAGCCCTCAGACAAACACTTAAGGACCTATAAGCTAGAAAAAGGAAAAGAGGACATAAAACACTATAAGAAAAAGCAAACTAAAATTATTTTGAACAATTAATAAGCAATGAAAAAGCTTTCTAAAAATGGCTATGACAGACTGGATGCTTAAGACTAAGGGCACAAAGGGGCTTTATCTCTTTGGATGTTAGACAGATTAAGCAAGTAAAATTTGGAAATAAGCAAACTCAGGCACATAAGCACATATAAATAGCATATGAGAACAAAAAGCTACAACTATAATCCACCAAATAAGCCAGAAATTGGCTTATTAAGTTTCCAGCACCAGAGGACTTGTTTGGGTTTGGCAGATTAAGAAATAAGCTCAAATGAGCTCAAATTAAGCTGAAATCATAAAAAAGCTATTAAAATAACTTAAGGATACCTTAATGCATTAATGGAATAAGCAAAATCACTAAAGCATAAGCTCAAAATTAAGCCTATTGAGCTTTTAAGCTTAAACTGTTTGAAAACAGCCAAAAAGGCCTACTTTTGGCTCTTAAAAAATTAAGCCACTTAGTTGGTTGTCTTAAGGCTTGGCTTCTAGGGGGCTTGTAAAATGGCTATTAAAATACCTAGGAAAAGCCAAAAGGATCTCAAGCTATCTAATACAAATAAGCCTAGAAAAACTGTCTTGAAAAATGGCTTTTGCACCAGGGGATTCTTTTGAAAAGAGCTTATTGCAGGCTTAAGTTTAGGTATCTTAATAAGCTCAAAACTTGAAAATAAGTTCAAACAGATTAAGCTTCGTACTTAATGTACTTATGCTTGCATTTTTAGAATCTAAAGCTTTCTATAACCTATCTAATTTAGCTTAAGAAAATGACTCTTTAAAATTTCTAGGTGATTTTGACAGAAAATGTTGAACCACAAATAACACTTGCAGGGACTCTTAGCCTATAACTAATACACAATAACACTCAAAATCTATACTAAAACAGGTACTAAAAGCTACTTTAAAATAACAATCAAAATAAGCAAATTAAACAATTAAAATTCAACCAGACTTGAACCAAAGCTAAATTACACTTAACTTTTGAGATTTTACAAATAAAAACTTATTTAAACTAGTTATTAAACCATAATTTAGCTAGTAGAAACTGACTTAAAGACCCAACCCATGACATAAACCAAATTGACCCATTTTAACTCTTGTCCCAAACACCCCTTTATAATCTGAATTTGGATCTTTAAGCTGTTTTAGGGTATTTTAAGCCAAGGGTTTTAAAAACAAACACTCATACATCGATAATAATCATAAATAAGATATTGAAAAAAGAAAATAGTACAAATAAGTGAAAATAATGCTAATGCAGAAAATTAAGTTAAATTGAAAGAAAAAAGGGACTTACAAAGCCTTAGCTCCTTAACAAGGCTATCAATGTCATTAGAGCTTAATCATACAAATGGCTCTTGTTGTGTTTCACAAGGCTAGGTGAGTCCATAAGCCCTGCCATATCCGGCTTATCATCCAATTTATAAGCCTTTGTGGTGATTCTTTTAGGAGGTGGTTTTTTGTTGATTTTTGATTAACTACTTAACTTTTTCTTTTTTTTTATTGAAAACAGCTTATAATTAAGCCAAATGAAGAGCTTCTTAACACATTTCAACATAAATTAACAACTTAAGAGCTTGAATTTAAAACTTGGCTTTTTAACTCATAAACGTCAAAAACTTCATTAATTCTTAAAAGTGTTACAAGACATGAAATTTAATAGGCAAATGACTTAAAATAAGCTGTAAAATATACTAAATTAAATACATAAGCTATGTTGTGTTAAGATATATTATTGATGCCTTAAAGGCTTACAAGATGGATTATTTATAGCCGAACTCTTTTCTTCTTGGAATTCTCAGAATTCTTGCTTCTTTGGTGAGAGTTCTAAGGTTGTGTTAGTTGTATGAGACCAAATCGACAAACTTCAATCTTGGCCCTCATATCATTGTGCTTATTTTCTAAGTCATCACAGCTGTCGAAAATGCTCTTTGAAAAATGGTATGGATTGCCAAGTTGGCAATCTTATAGCTGAGGGGAGTTAGTGGGTTGAGGGTGAAGTTCATTACCCATGGGGTAATTTAGGTTGCAGGTTAATAAGGGTGAAGAAAAACCCGTGACTTGGTTTGGGTTTAAAATTGGCGGGAAATAAGGTTATAGAGTGACAGGGTATATGTTTGTGTGGTTGCCAACTTTGTCCCTCAAAGTTATAAGGTTGCTTGAATTTTTCGTCCTTGAGGGATGATATGAGTTTGTGGGTGTGGACAAAATTGTCCAACGAAGTGTTATTACTTGAATTGCAAAAACTCGCTAACTCCTTGAACTATTTACAAGTTTAGGGGGTTGGCCAGTGAATGCCCCCTTTAGTCATGTTTTCACTTAAATTGCAAATCTAGCATTGTCATTTATCTTATTAATATAACTTTGGGGTTTGGCAATTTCAGTCCCTCAAGTTATATTCTTTTCTGATTCAGCTTCTCGGAGTTGACTTGACTTTGTCAGGGTTGACTTTGACTTTGACTGTTTGACTTTTCTGTTGACTTCTTGACTTGGTTGACTTTTTGGCTTCGATTTGGCTCTGTCTTTTCATACTTTTCCATTCCGTGCTCAGTTTTGTCGTTTTTGGCTTTGTTTTTCGTCCTTTTGTGTGATATCTGTTTCCTGCACAATACAAATGCAAAACAAACATATATTTGCTGGTTTTTTTTTGTTGTTTAGTGGTCTAATTTTTGTCCATTTTTATCTGAAAAATGGATGTGTAATTATAGCACTTACAAAATACCCTTACTAAGGTATTGCACATGTCCTCGCGCAATGTTTATGAAGTAAACAATTAAGAAATCCTAGAATCTAATACCTCTCGACTAATATAACCTCGTAAAGTAGCTAAGTGTTCGTCAAGGGAACTGAAAGAATCTATAGCTTCAGAAAAGTCGCGTTTTTTTGTCATCCATTTTTTATATGTACTCTATAACTATCCCTAATATTTTTTGGATCTTTCTTTTTTCTTAACTACCTGTTGACTTCCTGTTTTTTTTCAAACATGGGATCTCTTGGAATGTGATATGCGCCAGTTGAATCTTCTTCGGTTGTAATACTGAAGGTGTATAATTCTTTTTTTGCTGTTTTTATATTTCATCGTCCCGAATTTTCACTAGTCCAGGATTATACGTTAAAAAACGGAATTCAATGTGTTAAGTACAAGTAAGAAGATGCTTAAACTCTATTATAAAATTATGACTTGTCAACTTTTTCGCTCCCTACAATGTTTTCATTTAGTGTGATAGGCTGCCTTAGTTTTATGTTATTTTAGATCGACATTTGGTGAAAGTTGTATTGTTTATGTGAATAACGATATTTATGAAGAAATATGGGGGGAAAAAGTCCTAGAATGTCACCCACCACCGCATATTCCGATAGATCCTGGCCGAGACGTTCCGACTAGGTATTCAGGTTGAGTCCCGCACAGGTGAATGTTCGCAATGTAATAGGGGACTACTCCATCATCTTTTTGGCGAATTTTCTCTTAGATTTACACTAAATAAACTATGCTACTTCAAAGCACGCAAAACATCTCAAAAATTTATATGATCTATTTGGTGAGATTATTCCATGTTAGCGGACCTTTCTCTCTCGGAACGGTCTCTCACGCCTCATCAGCTAAGTGCCCAGGTTTATGACACACCACGGAGAATACTTAATTCAAATTAATCTACCGACGGCAACCAAAACTTTTGAAGTTTAAAGCAAGTTATTCTTGTTCAAAATTTCTAATTGAGTTTAGAAAAACAAAAATATTAACCATTAAAATTTTAATTTATTGCTTTATTACCTTTACTATAATACCGTCATCATTTGACATGTCTACACTTCGGACCTCGCTCCTTCGACAGATGTAGTGTATTAGTCTGTCGACGGTTTCTATCACTTACTGATTGACACTTTCGGCATTTATTATCTCAACTATGGGCCTTGTTTTGAAGTCTGCAACGCATCGAGGTGTGTGAGCAGCAAGTTGCAAAGTAAACCTTTATCGAGGCTCCTCAGTTTTTATTTTTAGTATTTTATTTTATTCACATCTTTATTCTAATTTTTTCATCATTTTTTCATTTTTTTATGTCTTTTTTGGCAAACATTTTTTGTAATAGAGAAATTCGTTTTAGAAGAAAATCAAGTATAAAAGCTGAACTATGATGAATATATTTGTTTTCGAAAGAGCTTCTTTTTAGAAAACATCGGTTTAAGTGTTAAAGCATAATTAGCACGTTTATTTCGTCAGGTTAAGAGATTCTGGGAGAAAAAGCGACAAGTTAACATTATAGCTTTTAAGATTTCCAAATAATCCTTGTGTTAGCATTTCCACTTATTGTTTATATAACACTATCATTTGTGTTTTCGCAAATTTATAATCACTAATAAAAAGGTTCCGCGAAGATTTTGCTTAGCCTAAATTATAGACTTCGTTATATTAAATGGTTTAAGGGGAAAAAGCTAGGCTCTCATACACGCCACAGATCGAACAAGTCAAATTTTTTTCATTCTACCCATTAGGAAAGTCAAAACGTGTGACAAACCTTATTTTATTTTTGAAGATTTTTTTATATTTTTTATTTTTTGGTATTTTTGAGAAAATTTTGGTGGTTAAAAAACAAGGGGATGTACGTAACATACACGGTTGCAGGCTAAAATAAAATGAAGGTCCCCCTACCCTCCCCCCCCCCCCATTCTCACGAACATAAACATCGTCCTCGATGTTTTAAAAAGGGTACCTATGTATTATCTAAGGCCGTTTATTAAGTGTGCCAAAAGATAAAACGTTAGTCGATTAGATTTGGATATTGGATTCCCAAATGAAGATGGAGGGATGTGAAACTCTTATGAGTGAAGGGCAAAAACCGCCTGAGCACGAGAGTCTTCACAATCCGAGAAATCCTGGACATACAACACAAAAAAAACGGGTTATGAAAAATCGAGCATCGCCTTACACATCAAAAACACTTATTTAATTATACATAATACTTCTATTATAAGCATGGGGTGCCTCCCACGCAGCGCTTGTTTAAGGTCGCTATGCTTGACCCGTCCCCGAATTTATTGGTCCGATGGGGAAGGGTCTGGAGGATCAGACTACAATTGTGGTACGTCCCCTCCTAAGTAGTGCTTCAAACGCAGGGACCATTTTCACTTTGAAATGTTGGTCCAGAGTATTTTGGGATAACTCGACAGTGCCATATGGAAAAACTTGGGTTACAGTGAATGGTCCACTCCAGCGGGTCTTAAGCTTGCCCGAGAAAATCTTCAATCTAGAGTTAAAGAGGAGTAGGAACTCGCATCAAACCGACGTTGTGATTATCGCGATTTTGATATTGGGTCATGGGATTCTCTTTGTTTTCTCTTTATAGATCAAAGAGTTTTCATAAGCATGATCACGAAGTTCATTAAGTTCGTTGAGCTGAACTTTGTGTGATCACCTAGCGGGTCTTTGATGTATCAAAGGTTTGTATTGACGTTAGGGCCCAGTAAGCTTTGTGCTCTAACTCAACCGGTAGATGACATGCCTTTCATATATCAAGCGTGTACCTGAGTGCACCTCGATGGGTGTTTTGTAAAGCTTACGGCTAAGGACCCAGAGTGCGGTACCAGTTTCGATCCTGGGACAGGAGGCTACGGGTATTTCGCTTTATGGTATCACTTTCAAGTATTCTTTTCAACCACGATTGGTTACCTCAACCTGCCCACATTGTTTGTGGGTTGATATGCGGTGGAGAGAGGATGAGTGACTCGCTATTTAAGCATGTCCTTTGCAAACGGTCATTGTAAAAATGGGTTCCCGTGATGTCAACTTATGATTTGCAGGAGGAGTAACAATCTAAGAAGAGAGATTTAAAAAATTTGCAAACAACCCGGGCATCATTGGTGGGGAGCGCTTTCGCTTCAACCCATTTCGATAAGTAATCGACTGCCACGAGTATATATTTGTCAACTCAATTATCTTATCTTTGTCATTGAGGAGCTTTCTAAACATTGGTGCAAATTTGGGCATGTGTAGGAGAGCGTCCGCGAAACTTAGCTCGAAATGGAGATTCTGAAAAATCTCCATAAATTTTGAAGCTAGAAGATCGTCTTTTTCACGGAGCTTCTCTTTGTTGGCCCTTGAAGGATAAGGTAATGTTGGTTTAGTCTTTGAAGCAACAACGGGCTCACCAATTTGGTCATTAGTTTGGACTACCGGAGGTTGGACGTTTTTGGTGCTTGGTTGCACCGTATCCTTTGTCACCTCGGGTTCATTTTCCATCTCTTTAGGAAGAGAAGAAATTTGAGGTCCATTATAGGAAACACCGCTTCGGGTAGTGATTGCTTTCACATCACCTTTCGGGTTAGCAATGGTGTTGCTTGGAAGAGAACCCGAGCCCGAAGTAGAAGCGGTATTACTATTCACGAATTTGGTGTAGGTCCGTATATTTGCCATTTGATTTTGATTTTTACATAACCGCGTCTTAGCTTTGACGTAGTTTCAAAATCGGACTTTAGACACGCCTGGTGCAGGAGGTACTGTGAGCGGGAGCTTGGTAAGGGGGAGCCTATAAAAAGTCTGGGGGTTGTTGATTAATCTGGGGTTGGTATAAACTTGTACTTGATTGAAAATTATTACCCGCAATTTTGGTTAAAAATTGTTCCACCGCATTTGGTTGAAATTGATCCCCCCGATTTTGGTTGGTTGATGTTTTGCAAAGGAGGAAAACGGGTGGTGAAATTTGGTTTGCAACCCATCTGAGAGGTCAGGTATCTGCGCATTCCCTTGGTTGTAGTTAACTGCGGCGGCTTGTGACACGTACTCTGATTATTGTCACGATAATGTTGCAATCGGTGGTGGAATAATTTTGGGTAAGAATGACCACCCACGCATGTTACACAAACTTTGCTCGACCGCTTTTAGGGCGGGAGCTGGAGTTTGGTTTTCTTATCGAGAATCAATGCTCTAACCATTACTTTAAGTTCAGCACATCGGGATTGAAACTTGCCGGGGTAGAAGAGTTAGTTACTCACTTGGAAAAAATGGCCTTACTTCGTGATGACGAACTTTGGACTTTGCTCTCGATGATTTTTTAGCATTCTCGAGGCATTTTACTCCAGAAGTTACCACCCGCAGCGGAGTAGTTTAATGATCTTGATCATTCGAGTTCCCTAGCGGCACTATAGAATGTTATCGAGTTGATGCAATTCCGAAAACCATGATGCGGGCCTCC
Organism: Tanacetum coccineum; assembly: GCA_026074375.1. Taxonomy (NCBI): domain Eukaryota; kingdom Viridiplantae; phylum Streptophyta; class Magnoliopsida; order Asterales; family Asteraceae; genus Tanacetum; species Tanacetum coccineum. Next base: position 46,237 of record BQNB010028545.1, read on the forward strand.
CATAAACGTAAGATCATTGAATCGGTCCATGCCTCGTAATAAGTTTCTTCAAATTTTTGTGAAATTCTATTATTTCATTTGAAAGATTTGTTTGTTTTAGAGGGAGGTAGAATTTGTTAATGATTGCGAAAACAGTCATCCCATGTAAGAATCGATCGAGGGGGTTCTTTTTCGAGCCAAATCCGGGCAAAGGCCCCCTCGAGGGAAAATGGGAAAAGATAGACTTAACCGACGTACTCGGGACGTTTCGGGAACATTCATCGTAGAAGTGATCTTGTTGAAAATATCGGATGTGTGCATGTGGGTCTTCCTTTTATCATGTTACAAAAAATGATTGGTTTTGACAAGATTAAGTTAGACCATGCTTGATCTCAAGTTGTTCGCGGTAATTTCGGGAACAACGATCGCATCCTCGTAACCCTCGGTGGGTGCTTCGAGTAATTGCGCCATAGTACGATTATCGGCCATCGTAACTATGGGATGATTGAAAGTTTCTTGATTGTTATTTGGTTTCTCAAGATTGGGTGATTCCAACAGAAGCTCTGTACGGTACAGGTTGTGTGTTTTGTCGACGTTTTATGGGGCGTGAGAACGAGTGTGCATGCAAAAATAGGAATAATTAAAAGAAAATTTACACTGTATTTTTTGCTTTATTTTTTTTTGGTTTTTTTTCAATGATTTATTCACAATGTATTTTAACGGACAATGAGGTAGGACAACTTCAACCAAATAATCTAAATTACTTTCCGGATAGCTCTCAAACAAGATAAAACGCACAGGTGAGCGGTGGAGTAGGAATATGCGAAGCTTTATTTCTCGTCTCTGGGTCGTAGTTCCTCGGAACAACCATCTCTTTATACCCACTTTTTGTTGTTTCAACTTATTCAAGGTGAGCCCCGTTACGTTCGTATAGCTGACACAAATCGGCAAGTTTTTAAATCTTTTTGTTCGATCTTTGGGAAACCAATACAAGTTGACCGGCATTTATTAATGATATACTTTAGTGAAAGTATTATACTGATTGGATGATTTTTATTTTTAATTTAGAAAATAATTTTTAATATTTATTGGTTTTTCTTGTTTTTAAGAAATATATATCTAAGAAGAAAATGAAATATAATTTTTTGTATTTTTTATTAAATAATAAAGGATGATATTCACAAATTACAAACACAATCTTTTTCAAAGTATCAGAAATTCGTTTCACAGCCTCCCCACTCTGGCAACGGCCGCCAAAAATTTAATTCGTATGATAGTAATAATATATATAATAATATAAGCAAAACCTATCAAACCAATTAACCATTTAGACAAAGAAGTGGTTAAGAATTCACACATAAAATAAAATTTTTATGTCACCGAAAGTATGATTCCAGATGTGTTATGTCCCAACGAGGTTGTGCTAATTGAGTATATCGTTATGAAGGATTGATGACTTGTGTTTGAATATGACAAAGTTATGATTGGTTTTCTATTTCTACAAGTTAAATATGCAAAACTCGTTAAATAAACACTAAAAACGAAAAGCTATTTAACTTAAAACCCTAAATCGGGCATGAAAAAACCGAGGGTCTCAAAAACCTAAAATTACGACAATTTAAACCTAGAATGATTTTTCACTTAAATATGGGTTCTAAGTGACTCTAAAAAACCGAAGTTTAAAAAAAACATTGATCGGGAAAACGGAGTTAGTTATGACAATAAGAGTCCCAAAACAATTGAACGGGAACGAATCCCATTCTTTAAAAAGTAAAACTTTGCAAAAATGACCCTACATATGTAAATTTATTTTTCCTAGAAACTATATGACAAAAGAAAATTTTAAAAAAAAAGTTTATATTTTTCTGACTTTTATTTTATTTTTTATGATTTTTTAAAGTTTTTAACAAAATAAATTATAAAAAAATACTAAATGTTTATAAAAAATTCTGAAAAATAAAAAAAAAAAAAAAAAAAAATTTCACACGGGAAACTAAATTAAGCTACAAGGAATCTAGAAAAATCAAAGAAAGAACAGCTTATTCCCAATCAAGGTGAAAAATAAAGCAAAACAACTTATGGGTTGTTTGGGCCAAAAGGGGCCTTAAGTATTTGATTGTGTAAACCTCTACCGGATGAGCTATTGTAGCACAGCGTAGAGTTGCAGGTGTAGGGTTTATAAAGGGTTGAGTCTTGTTGAGGTCGGGGGTTCGAGCCCCAGCTTACCCTTGACTTCCAAGCTTCCCCTTTTGCCTTTTTTTTTCTTTTTTTTACCAGCTTATAAATAAACTGAGTAAACACAACTTTAAAAAAAACAAACTTTTTACTTTTCACAAATAAGCTCAAAATAAGCTGTCAAAGTGGACAGAAGCTTATATTTACTCTAAAGGGGAAATAAAATATGAGCTTCTCTTTTTTGGCGCTTTTTTGCTAAATAAGCTACAATGAGAACAAATAAGCTGAACAGGAACAATAAGCAAAACCAAAAAAAGCACTAAGGAAGCAGAAATAAGCAAATGCAAACCCTATGATAAGACAAATAAGCAGATAAACTAAATTACTCTAAAATCTAAGGCAATAAATGTCAAAATATTGCTAGGAATAGCATCCAAATACAATTCACTTAAAGACTAATATTACTTCTTCACTATACCTAATAAGCACTCAAATTAACAGAAATCAAGCAAAATCAACAAGAAATAAGCTGAGAAAAGCTAAAAAGCATTCTGATATAAAAGTGATTATAAAACAGATGTAGGGACAACTTTGGGCTTATTTTTAAGCCCTCAGACAAACACTTAAGGACCTATAAGCTAGAAAAAGGAAAAGAGGACATAAAACACTATAAGAAAAAGCAAACTAAAATTATTTTGAACAATTAATAAGCAATGAAAAAGCTTTCTAAAAATGGCTATGGCAGATTGGATGCTTAAGACTAAGGGCACAAAGGGGCTTTATCTCTTTGGATGTTAGACAGATTAAGCAAGTAAATTTTGGAAATAAGCAAACTCAGGCACATAAGCACATATAAATAGCATATGAGAACAAAAAGCTACAACTATAATCCACCAAAATAAGCCAGAATTTGGCTTATGTAAGTTTCCAGCAACAGATGACTTGTTTGGGTTTGGTCAGATTAAGAAAAAGCTCAAATGAGCTCATAAGTTAAGCTGAAATTCTAATAAACTATCTTAAATAACTTAAGATACTAATGCATTAAGGAATAAGCAAATCACTAAGACAGTAAGCTCAAATAAGCCAATTGAGCTTTTGAGCTTAAAACTGTTTGAAAAACAGCCAAAAGCCTACTTTTGGCTTAAAATTAAGCCACTTAGAAGGAACTTCTATATGCTAGATTTTGTCTTAAGGCTTGGCTTTCTAGGGGGCTTGTAAAATGGCTTAGAAACTACCATAGAAAAGCAAAAGACTAAAGCTAATCTAATACAAATTAAGCCTAGAAAAATGGCTTGAAAAATGGCTTTCTTTTGCACCAGGGGATTTTTTCGAAAAGAGCTTATGGCAGGCTTAAAGTTTGAGGTATCTTAATAACTCAAACTTGTAAATAAGTTCAAACAGATAGATTAAGCTTCGTAACTTAATGTACTTATGCTTGCATGTTTAGTAATCTAATGCTTTATATAAACCTATCTAATATAGCTTTATGAAAATGACTTTTTAAAATTTCTAGGTGATTTTGACAGGAAAATGTTGAAACCACAAATACATTGCAGGGACTCTTAGCCTTATAACTAATACACAATATACACTCAATTAATCTATACTATAACAAGGTACTAAATGCATACTTTAAAATAAAAATCAAAAATAAGCAAATTAAACAATTAAAATTCAACCAGACTTGAACCAAAGCTAAATTACACTTAACTTTTGAGATTTTACAAATAAAAACTTATTTAAACTAGTTATTAAACCATAATTTAGCTAGTAGAAACTGACTTAAAGACCCAACCCATGACATAAACCAAATTGACCCATTTTAACTCTTGTCCCAAACACCCCTTTATAATATGAATTTGGATCTTTATCTGTTTAGGGTATTTTTAAGCCAAGGGTTTGAAAAAACAAACACTCATTATTCGATAATAAGCATAATAAGCATATTGAAAAAGAAAATACGCACCAAATTAAGCATGGTGAAATAAGCTAATGCAGAAAATTAAGCTTAAATGAAAGAAAAAGGACTTACCAAAGCCTTAGCTCTAAACAAGGCTATCAATGCTCATTAGAGCTTAATCAACAAAGCTCTAGCTTGTGTTTAACAAGCTAGTGAGTCCATAAGCCCATCCATATCCGGCTTATCATCCAAATTATAAGCTGTGGTGAATTTAGGAGTGGATTTTGTTGATTTTTTGTTTTCTTGATGAATACCTTAACTTTTTCTTTTTTTTATTGAAAATAGCTTATAATTAAGCCAAATGAAGAGCTTCTTAACACATTTCAACATAAATTAACAACTTAAGAGCTTGAATTGAAAACTTGGCTTTTTAACTCATAAACGTCAAAAACTTCATTAATTCTTAAAAGTGTTACAAGACATGAAATTTAAAAGACAAATGACTAAAATAAGCTGTAAATAAACTAAATTAAACTACAATAAGCTAAGATGTGTTAAGATATATTAAGATGCCTTAAAAGGCTTACAAGAAGAACTATTTATAGCCGAAATCTTTTCTTCTTGGACTTCTCAGCCTGTGCTTCTTTTGTGAGAGCTTCATAAGGTGTGTTAGTTGTATGAGACAAATGACAAACTCAATCTTGGCCCTCCAAATCACTTGTGCTTCTTTTCTAGTCATCACAGCTGTCGAAAGCTCTTGAAAATGGTGAAGGATTGCCAAGTTGGCAATCTTATAGCTGAGGGGAGTTAGTGGGTTGAGGGTGAAGTCATTACCCATGAGGTAATTTAGGTTGCAGGTTAATAAGGGTGAAGAAAAACCCGTGACTTGGTTTGGGTTTGAAATTGGCGGGAAATAAGGTTATAGAGTGACAGGGTATTGTTTGTGTGGTTGCCAACTTTGGTCCCTCAAAGTTATAAGGTTGCTTGCAATTTTCGTCCTTGAGGATGATATGAGTTTGTGGGTTTGGCAAAATTGTCCCCTCATTGTTATAACTTGAATTGCAAAACTCGTCCTTGAATAATACAAGTTTAGGGGGTTGGCAGGAATGCCCCCTAAAGTCATGTTTCACTTAAATTGCAATTTCAGCCCTTGTCATTTTATCTTATTAATATAACTTTGGGGTTTGGCAATTTCAGTCCCTCAAGTTATATTCTTTTCTGATTCAGCTTCTCGGAGTTGACTTGACTTTGTCAGGGTTGACTTTGACTTTGACTGTTTGACTTTTCTGTTGACTTCTTGACTTGGTTGACTTTTTGGCTTCGATTTGGCTTTGTCTTTTCATACTTTTCCATTCCGTTCTTAGTTTTGTCATTTTTGTCTTTGTTTTTCGTCCTTTTGTGTGATACCTGTTTCCTGCACAATACAAATGCAAAACAAACATATATTTGGCAGTTTTTGTCTGTTTTTGGTCATTTAAGTTCGTTTTTAATAGAAAAAATGTATGTGTAATTAAGCACATACCAACTATGCCTAAATAACAAAAGTAACCCTTGCGTATCACACATTGTTAATAACTAATCCAATTCATGTGTAAGACGTTAGCTTTACAAAATAGTAAGGCTAACAATCTCCCTCTAAGATGGTGTCACACGTGAATTGGTTACAATGTTCCCTACAAGCAAAAATAAAGAAAAATAATAAGAATGAAGTCCAGTATTCCTTGAGCTTGTCTTCGATGATCTACTTGAATACTCCAGCTTTATTTCTTCAGCTTGTAGATGAACACACAGTAAACATACTGCTGAGGATGACTTAGAAGTTTTATCTATCGATGATCTCGGTCTTGATTGGATTTCTGCTCATAACTTCCTGACATGTCTTTAAAAACTTTCTTCATACGCTTCTGGTCATCACGAAGTTTCTAAATTAGCTGCATGTCTTGAGAAAGCTTCATTTTCTTGCATTTATGGTCATGTTAAAGTTTTCCAGAATCTGCTTCTCATTTGTCATCCCTGAAGTTCTCTCATCCAAATACTTCGGCTTTCATATGAATTCTTCTCTGAACTTCTTGTGTAGTCTCTTTTTATTCAGCTCCCTCCCAAACAGACACTCCCGAGACTGATAAGAATTAATGCACTAGTCTTCTCAAAGACCTTCTTTCTCATTTAGGATACTCTGTGGGAAGGATGATATCATCAACATCGTCTCACTTAGGAAGCATCCCAGCTTTGTTAAATTCAGCCCAAAATACCCAAAGTACACACTTTATCCCTTTTAACGAATTCAAAACCGTAGCACCAAAAATCAATTAAGACCCAGAAATGCACTTTTCTCCCTCCAGGATAGCGTTGATATGACTTGCTACACCAAAGTCAACTAAGTCCTGGTAGCATTTTATCCCCTCTATGTGAGTCAGAATTGGTTAACAACAAGAAGCACTTTTCTCCCTCCAGGAAAGTGCAGATATGAATTGCTACACCAAAGTCAATTAAGTCCCGAGTGTACGCAATTTTCCCTCTATGTAGTCGAGATGGTAACATCAAAATGGTAACATAAAAAATCAACTAAGTACCGGATGTACACATTTCTCCCTCCAGGATGATGACTAACCGAGGAATCATCCTACACATGTGTACATCATATGCCAACTGGAACAACTTGCTTAGCTTCATAGCCCGTGATTGCATAAGCAATAGTATGTGAGAAGATGTCGGTACTCTCTTTACAGATCTCTCTTGATCAACCCGATCTAAATCCTCTTATCAATTCTGTAGGCTAATACTGATGACCACTTATGGAGACAATCCAATGAAACGAACCCGAGAATGAAGCAAAATCCTCGACTTGTGACTTAATATTGTATTATCTGTGTGGCGAAGAACAGTGTAGAGACAAATCTCTAAGTACCATATACCCGCACCAAAGTATACAAATACAACACCTCTTGAAATCTCCTCAACTACGTGAGACACTGAGTACTACAATGTAACTCCTTAAAGTGATAGCTACTTTATGGCTATAGGGAGAAAGAATCACAAAAGCAACTAGATATCCAAGTCTTTATCACAAACCGTATATGCCCGAACAAGTCATCTTCGTTGAGGAGGTAGAAAGAACCAAAGACGAAATAAGTATACTCTCC
>BQNB010028546.1:10626-56549 GCA_026074375.1 Tanacetum coccineum
ATATATCCATGATAAACGTGCATGTGTTTATCACAGATAACCCATTAACAATTAATTAAAAAAACAAAAACGATCAATTAACAATTTAAACTATCGAATTTAACACATAAAATTACATACAACCTAGGGTTTTGTCTAATTAATTTTATTAACAATAAAGATCCAATCTTTATAAAAAACGCCTAAAGGGCTTAAAAATTAACCAAGAATCCTAATTTGTCCGATTTTACTTCTTTCTAATTACAATTCTAAACCTGGCTCTGATACCACTGTTGGGTTTTTACAACTAATTAACCATTTATAATCACGAGTACGCAGTGGAACATATAAACATGTATAGAATATGTAACGAACAAAGAATCAAGAGACGTGTACCTTTTAGCAATTAACGAAAAACCGTTCTTGAATATACGCGTGTATATAATAAATATAACCACGCAAAACAACCCAAGATCTAAATAAGATCTCTCTATTTCAACACACACAATACGTTCGTAGCAAACAATTAAGTATGCTAGTACGAGCAGTGATAAAGCTAATCAAACCACCACGTTCTTCACGAAATCAACTATTGAAACCTTTGTGGTTTCTTCTTGTAGAACAAAAAGCAAAACCGAGACCCCTTGAGGGTGTTCGGCCGATCGAGCAAAAGAGGGAGATGAGAGGAGAGTTTTTGGGTTATAGTTTTTCTATGAGAGAACTAAACTTGGCTTGCAAGTTAGGCAATCCCAATCCCCTTGGGATTGGGTTTAGACCGACTAAGGAAAAAGATGGGGCAACCTGCAACTTTCTTTTCTCCGTTTTTGCATATTAGTCCTCCTTTTAACTATTTGTGTCTAATATAACTCCCGTTAATTATCTAATAGTATTTAATGCTCGTTTAAGCTTTATCACTAAATATATTACATTTAATATATTTACTCTAATTGTTTTACGTATTAACACGTGCGTGCCTGTAGGCTCGAATAACATTCCTAGACATATATTATTATACGTGTACATATTCCTACAAGTACGCGGGGAGGGTTTTAACTGAAAATTGAAAAGAAAAAATAATAATAATTGGGAAGGGATAAATGGTGGCGACTTGGATTTGACGGGGTTGACATAGAGGCAGTGGCTTGGGTTTAACGGATTGACATAGAGACAGCGTGCTAATGGCGGCCGACTAGGTTTCGAGATCAAACCCTCGGCCGACTAGATTCGAGGATCAAAACCCCGTAAGCACCGTATATGTTTATTTGATCAACAATTTGAAATGCTGTATTACAAGTGATAACTAAACCCTGGACTGTTCTAACACCAGATAATCAAGCTGTGAGCATTACATGTGATAAACCGGATGGTGTGTCCTAACACCACATCAACATGGGCAAATAAATCATGTAGGGTGGGGGGTGGGGGTGGGGGGGGGGGGGGGGGGGGGTGCATGCATTATATACATTTCATGACTCTGAAAGTTTCAGCGACGTTATCGTTCTAAATGGTGAGACGACCGTGGATATGATGTTGATGAGAAGTCAACTTCAAAGGTGTCCATATAAAATGAAACTCCAACAAATAGCGTTTGATAATAGAGATATCATATGTTGACTCTCACATGTTGAAATCGGAATGATAACTTGATGTCCCATACTAATTAGTGACAACATGTTGCCATACAGGCGTATGCATGCCGATAATGATATCCAAATGCTCATAGTTGATCACTTGCAAAGAAGTAACGATGAATTCATAATGCGCATGGACGTATACATTTCGAGATCATATGCATTTTTATTCCATTGCGTGACATTGTATTTCCGTTAGACACAAAACATAAGATTTATGACAAAGAAAAAAAAATGTGCCCAAGGTGGACGAAATGTTGAAGCAAGAGTAATTAAGGGGAAGAAAATTCATGTTTATCTCTTAGTTTAATGACAGAAAAACGATTTAAACATCCAACTAAAATGTGTAGTTACTTATGTTAATTATGTAGCGAGTCAAACTTAACACGTTTATACGATTACATGATGCCTTTTATACAGCTATCATCACTTATATAGCATCTGTTTGCACACGGTTACTAAATTATCATTCATTAATTATTGACTTTCTAAATACTCCCATCTTACTAGTTAAACCCGTACTAGTAGAACGATATTGTAATTGTAATTGTAATAGAAATATAATAATGAGAAGAAAAAATTTTAAAATGAGAAAGATGCGACATTTTAATTAAAAAATAAAAATTTAAAGAAAAAATACATCTGATTTTTGTAAATGCATCTAAAATGTGTAATTATATAGTTTATTCTCACCATTTTTATTTCAATTTTACTTCTTAACTGATAAAAATATAGTATTTAAAGTTCAGCCATACACGCATCATTTTCCCATTTTTTTTAAAATGCATGATCTAACTATATAAAAATAAAGGAATACAAAGCAGGGACAAAGAAGCAACTCAGATTGCATTTAACTCACGTTCAGAAACCTCATCTCTCAATCTCTCTAATCGAACCATCAAAACATACTATTTATGAAATCCAACGGCTGAGAATACATTCTCTCAACACACATATTCAGACTCATTAATACATACCTATATTATTCATAACCAAACATATGTATATGCACGCACACAGAGACATATGACATATACAACATCATGGTATTGATAATTTTCACTCTTCATCAATAACCTTTGTGTCTTGGTTATCATCTCATATATTTTTGTATTTATCTTTTGAGATCTTGAAGATGTTGATCGGATCATACTTGAAACCCTAGCTCGTTCATCATATATATTTACAAGGTACATGAATCTTTCAGTACTATTTTATAAATATGACAATATATTTGTCTATCTTAAATTGATATGACTCATTAAAACTATGATTTTCATTTCATTGAGATGATCATATCATGATCATTTCCTTGATTTATAAGTTCCATTTTGTACTGATTTTTTGAATATTTGTTTGATTCTTTTGATCTATATATAGGCTTCATTTTTTATATATATATATTCAAGAGCCGGATCTTGAAGCTAGGATTGTCTTATTTATTTGCTATTGTCATTCAAAAAATTATTTATTTCAGTTATAATTGTTAGTGTGTACGAATCAATCATCTTCATGATTGAAGAAATATTTATTTTGTCAGCTTATGAAATTACTCAAAGATAAATATTTAAATCGTGTTATTTGACTTAGAATTGTGTATTTCGATACATGGAAAAAAGGCTTTAATTGCATAAATCGGTAAACGAACCTTCGCTGAATGCGATGTTGTAATTATTCATTTATACATATCTTTAATTCATGCGTACTAATTGTTCGTTAATTCATTTGGTTAATTGATTTTGTAAATTTCATTAACAAATTTGGTTCATCTTTGAAGGTGAAGATGTCCTCATCGAATTCGCCCTGTGCAGCTTGCAAGTTTTTACGCCGTAAGTGCACACAAGAATGTGTTTTTGCACCATACTTTCCTCCGGACCAACCTCAAAAATTTGCGAATGTACACAAGGTTTTTGGTGCTAGTAACGTAGCTAAGCTTCTTAATGACCTAAGTACTACTCAACGCGAGGACGCGGTTAATTCTTTGGCTTATGAGGCCGATGCAAGGCTAAGAGATCCGGTTTATGGATGTGTTGGACTAATCTCTATACTTCAACATCGATTAAAGCAAGTCCAGAGTGATTTACATAACACGAAACTAGAATTAGCTGCTTATATAGGCCCGTCCGCGATGTTGCCTATTATGAATCAAGGGTTTGTTCCACAAATCGCGAATATGCCATCCTCGTCAGTGCCCGTCATGCCTTATAACATGCAGCCTATGTTGGGGATGATGCCATCTCAACATCAGGCACAAATACTTGAGGCCCAACAACAGCAGCAGCAGCAACAACAAAAACAACTGGTGGCTGTTGCTAATGCTAGAGACCAACAAGAAATGATGAGAACCTATGAGCAACAACAGCAACCACTACAACAACAGCAGCCTGATGAACTAGCAAGGTTTAGTGGCGCGTTTGATGCGGCATCAGGATCTGGTCAAGTGGTGAATGGTAACTTGTTTAGTCCTGTGACCGCACCCGCAGTAGCCATGTCACCATCTTTAGGGTTAGGCGGTTCTTATGTTAATAATAACATGTATCAAATCCAACACCAGCCACAAGAAGAACAAAATCACCACCTTGACATCAATGACCTTCAACAGCATCAGCTTTTGCTCCAGCAAGAAACTCAGCAGCCACTGCCAGCCCAAATAGCGGCTAGCAAGGAGGAGCGGGGTGCAGCTTCTACATGTTGATTGATATTGGTCACACCGCGTTTCCAATACCATATTAGCTATTATTGAAGTATAAAGTTTTCGATTCAAGGTAATTTTTTGTTGCATTATAGTTAAATTTTATGGTGTCATATATGATTATTGGTACTAGAAATGGTAAATTTGAGAGTTCATTACCAAGTTTAAGCTATGTGTTAATCTAATATCTCTTAGGTACTATATGATTTTTGTTTCTCCACCTGAAGAGTATTATCTCATAAGAACACTAACTTTTGTTGAAAATAAAAACATATGAGATCTTTCGATTACACTGTTGACTCTATTAGTTCTTTCTTTTTCTAATTACTAGCTAAGTTTATAGTGAGTTCACTAAACATTGTTTCTTTTAGAGTAAATTGCAAATCTTCTTTGTGTATAAGCCAAATTGGAGGGGTATTCTTTACTTTTTCGAAATTGTAGGCACTGCACCTTCCCTATGAGGAATTTATGGTTGGTTATTTTATTTTTAACCATGGTTTCTGACTTTTTTGGCCGATTAATCCACGGGGTTTGAGCCCGTTGCTACACAAACTCAAACCAGGTAAAGCCTTCCATTTTCAGGAGGTTTGCGTGGCCACTCAAGGTTGTTTGCACCTAGCAGGAATTGAACTTGAGACCTCACACATTTTAAAGTGATAGTCACAACTCCCTTTGCCACTAGGCCACCCTTAAGTGGTTATTTATGGTTGGATATTCGGTCCATGACCAAAGTTAAATGAGTAAATTACCCTTTAAGCCAAAGGGGAAGAAGACAATGTATTTAATTTAGGGTTGTACACGAACCGGACGAACACGAACGGACCTTGTTCATGTTCGTTCATTTCATTTTAGCCAGACAAATAAACGAACACGATCACTTAAACGAACGAATTTTTTTGCTCATGTTCGTTTATTAAGAAATATGGTTGTTCATGTTCGTTTATGTTCGTTCATTAAAACGTTAAACAAACATAAACGAACGAACATAGACGGTCGAACGTAAATAAACATACAATTTACATAAGTGTACACAATATTGTGTTTTATTAGTGTTGTTTTGTTTAAGTAAACTAGTTTTAAAACTATATAATAAAAAAATATGATAAACGAACATAAACATATATATGATCATAAACGAACGAATAATCGGACGTTCACGAACATAAATGAACGGACAAGACTTTTGTTCATGTTCGTTCATTTAACATAACGAACGTAAAATTATGTTCATGTTCGCTCATTTAATTAATAAACGAACATAAACGAACTGTTTACCGAACGGTTCATGAAATATTCACTGAACATTCAGTTCGTTTACAGTCATAATTTTAATAATTTCAATTTGGCAAAGGACAAAATTTGCAACCCTAAGTTTTACATGGATGGCGCCTGCAATTTCAAAAAGATAGAGGCTGCGCCTTGCAATTTGGCCAAATCACGTGGACCATTTTTTTCCATATACTCTTTAATTTACAAGAAAAGTAATATGTCACTAATAAGTTTCAAATAACACCATTTTACTATATATTGAAAGAGTTCTATGTTGCATAAGTATAACTTTATTAATGTGAAAATAATAACCTAGCAATCTACAACCAAGATTTTATGATTCAATCATTTAACATAGTTAGAGGATCGGAGACCTTAAACATTGAGGTGAAATGGAGACCTTGTATGCATGTCTAATCTTTATTAGCTAAAACATCAAGTTTTTTTTTGCCAATAGTGACCTTTCAAAGAAAAAACAAAGTTACTAATTTGCCATAAATTGTTGATTGAAAAAAAGAAAATTGTAATTTGATTGTTTGGGTAGGAAAAGGCAAAACGAGTATTGAATGCAATAGAGACAGAAAGTGGTTATGACTTGAGGAAGGAATTATTGTCATTTTCTCTGCACAGATGAATCGCAATCATTAATCATAACTTGTACTCTCATCCTTCTCTGTATTTCCTGCTTCTTCTATTTTTGTTCATTTTTTGGGAATTGAGTATAAAGATAAACTACCGGCTTATGTTATATGTACTCCCTGAAACACCGTTTGTACCCCTCGGGTTTTTTGCGGTTTTCTTTTTGTATTTTATTTTTTTTGTATTTTTATAATTTTGTATATGTTATAAAACTGTGACACGGAAAAAACGGAACGAAAAATATAAAGTTTAACAGGTCAAAAGTATGAAACTGTCAAAAATTACGGAACATAAACTGATAAAAAACTGCGTTGCACTGTAAAAAGAGGAGTACAAAAGGAATTTTTTTTACCTTTTGGCACTATTTAGTGGGGCATTGGGGTACCAATAGGGGTACCCTAAACTACCTTCTTTAATTCCATGCCAGATTTGCAACTGAAGACATTATATGACATGGTTTTGGTTTATTAATTAAGATTGCAACAAATCATATGTCCTAGTGTTGCAACATACAAATACAGAAATACTACCGTTTTTTTTTGGAACGGCAATTGTGGCTACATGGCCCCTAGCCCAGAAGGCGTAGCGAGCCCACACAGCCAGGTTGGGTCCAGCCCAGAAGGCAATGACACCCTTCCCTTTACGCACGCGTGAAGGAAACCCCTATCGCCCTAGACAAGACTCGAACTTGAGACTTTGCTTAGGAGGGTAAAACCTCTCTCAAAGCTCCTTAGGAGACCTCAGGTGGTCAACTAAGCTAAGCTTAGTTGGTTAGAAATACTACGTTTTATATGTGCCATCTACTTGAAAATTTTGAGGTGCAACAAAAGCCAACAAGAATCACAAGTTCTGATATTTAATGTAGGAACATTTTTGGTTCCTAAAAAGTTCATACCATATACATTTGCATCTATTTTCTCTCATTTGTTATAAATTATTTAAACAACTGTTTTACTTTATAAAGCCATTCTAAGTGTCTTTTAAGACAACTTAAGGAATGTAGTTAGTTCTAATAAAACTATGTCCTATTCAACTTGGCAATGTTACCTCAATACAGATACATCCAGTTGGGCGTTTGCTTAACTTATACATAACGGAGTATTATTTATTAGGTGGATTGTGATTTGTGAATGTCCCTTGCAAGGGATCTACTCCTCAAGTCACCTTCAACTCTTTAACCTTTGTTTTGGTTTTGCTGAGTTCATACTTATATTCACATTGGTTTTTCCTAATTATTAAATGAATAAATGAAACCTCATTTATCTTATTTTTGCTGTTTTGCAGTTTATTCCATCCGCAAAAGACTATCCAAAGTGAAAAGAGAGAAGTACATTCTAGCATTGTTGAATACTAAATTAACTTGTAGTCTTCTTTTGTTTCTTGAGACTCTATTTTTTCCACTCTTCTAATGATTATTCAATACAAAAATGGGAATTTGGCCCCTGCTATAAAATACATCAGTTTAGTGCAGGGATCGGGGGAGTTCATTATTCTAACCAACATATTTTATAATATGTCAATTTAGATTATACTGTACCTACCTGTATTTCATACTATAGATGAATATAAAACAAAACAAATTAGCTGAAGCTTTGGTTTACTCACTTGATATTGCGTTTTAATAATTTTGAACAAGAAGTTTAAAGACCAAAACGAAAAAAGAATCTAATTTGTTTATATATTCTCCAATAATAACATTTTTCAAAAGTGTGCTGTTATCCAATATCCATTCGCCTCTCGTCTACATTACCACCATTCCTAACCCCTTTCTCTGTTAACAACAAACAAAAAATCTTTTATCAATTTTTATTCTCTACTTTTTATATTTCAATACTTTTGACTTATCATTTTCTTTTATTTTCACCAACTCATATGAATAACAGTGTTGATTTAGATGATTAAATATGATGTGTGATATAAGGTTGGAAAGTTTAGAATGTGTATTTTTCAATGCAAAAATGATGAATACATCAATCCACGATTGTGTCTCCATTCGATCACTTGGGTGTTAAGTGTTTGATCACTTGGGTTTCTTGGTGACTATGGTTCATTTGTGTCTCCATTCGATCCACGATTTTACGCAACAAAGGTATAATGTTTATTATCTTTTTAACAATTAATCATATGACTATATGGATCCGTGTATGGTGATTTAGGAATCTATGTGCATATAAGTATTTCATGTCATTTAATTTTGTTTATTATATAGTTAATCATCAACGGTGGTATCACGAGCCATCATATGATCATCGGGTATTGGCAATTGTGGCTAAATTGCGTGTTTTAGGTGTTTTTGTGAAACCGTTTTGAAGCAGCCCATAGGGCATTTTTTTCCTGTATTTTTTCGACCCTTAGAAGGTCTCAAAAGATGATTTTTATGACCCTAAAACCACATGTTGCAAATACATATCGGGATTTTAATTATTTCTTTGATTAATTGGCTTGCTTGTTTCTTTCTTGTCATTTATTATTCTTTCATGGCAAAAACATCTATTTTTGATCATGGACCAAGCCAACACCAAGTTATATCATGATTTTATTGTATTATTATGTCTGATATGCAAAGCCGATGAAAACCTTAACCCTATGTGCCTTGATTCGTTGTTGTTAGTAATTTTTAGTTGTAGCTGTTTTTTGGGTTGCCATTGTTTCGACTTTAAGTTTAGTCCTTTAATTTTTTAGGTTAGACATTGTTTGGGCATTTTTAGTAGTTCATTTAGTAGTATGGTTATTCTTTCTATATACTAAATTTTAATTGATGCTTAGAGTGCAATGACAATAAACTTAAAGGATAAAGACCAAACGGATCTGCTAGACACACTTCCAGTAAACTGGCGTTTCCCGCTTCATTACTGGACCATTTATCTAAAAGTATACGTGCATGTACAAAACTCAGAAGGCAACAACTTTATAGGAGGGTATTTTGATTGGGGAATAATCTTTCTAGGACTTTTCGAGCTCCGAAGTTGCTAAAAAATTTCCAACTTCTTTTGTAAGTAATGTGCACTTACGGTTCAACTTGCTCTTGCTAGGTGTTGGAACAAGTGTGAGTCATTCCTTGGTTATTTTAGCTTGTCCTTACTGGACCATTTGCATATCGTGTGGTTGTATATTTATTTTTCTTTCAATTTATATCTACTTGGATTGTATGTAACTTGCAAATGTTTTTCAAACATAAAAATGAAACATAAATCGTTTTCAAACTAAGTTTTTATGATTTAGCTATAGTAAGTTTTAATTGGATTTGAAACTTAAAATTATTTGTTATATAAATAAAACTTAAAGTTGTTTTCTTGTTATTCTTACTATGTATGGTCCAAACTTAATATGTCCCATCTAGGTTATATTAGTCGTTAAAATGGACAACTTGATACACATAATATAAAACAATGATTAGGCATTAACTTAAAATATGTTTTTAACTTGTGCAACGTATGATGAATGCATGTTTTTTTCGTACACTTTTTGATTAAGAATGCTTTATCAAAATATTTACCCGTCACGGTTTTAAGTCGTGTCGTCCAATCGCTTGAAATCACTTACAATTACTTTTTTCCTATGGGTGAGACCTAGGTTGAATTGTAACCCAAGGTGATTATTATATATGCGTAAGACCTATCTCTGTTTTCACACGTTTTCATGATTTAATCGAGTTAAGCGGTGCGATCCTCAACCCGTGGCAAAGATGGGACTAAACATGCTCGCTTGACCATAGTTACTCGTTCAATAGATGCCATGAGTCCATAAGGATCTAAGAGTTTCAGTTGACTTGAAATTGGTGGGCGTTGCCTACCTATTGAATCTACCATTGCTAGCATATCAACTGATGTGATGATAGAAACTCAATAAGGATCTTAGCCTTTTCGTAAAATTAATTATTTTAATAATGTAAACTTGGGTAGTTAATTTTAAAAGATATTAATTATTGAAAATATTAAACTTCGAACTTTGTTTTCTTTGTAGATGACAACTCCTAATCAAACTATAAGCAACTCAACAATACGTTAATTCTCGAGAAAGAGAAACTGAAAGAAAACAACTTTTTGGAATGGTATCGCAACTTTAGGATAATCCTCAAGTCAGAACAAAAGTTGATCCATCTGGAAGAAGCCTTACTCGAGGCACCTCCTGCAACTGATTCTGCTATAGTTCGTAACGCCTACACTCGTACGATTATCGAACATAAAGAAGTAGCTTGTCTTATGTTGGCGAGCATGATCCCTAAGATCCAAAAGAACTTGGAAGACCATACCGCGTTTGACATTCTACGAGAACTGTAGGAAGTGTTTGAAACAGTCAAAGCATTCCATGCTTTCAAACAGGAGGATGGTTAGTTAGTTAGCTCTTATGTCTTGAAGATGCAGGGATATCTTGACTAAATGGATCGTCTTAGATTTTCCATGCCATAAGTCCTGAGAGTAAACTTGATACTTATTTCACTCTCTAAGGACTATGAACAATTTGTCTTGAACTACAATATACATAGCATAGGAAAGACTATCTCTTAATTGCATGCTATGTTAAAGATTACAGAAAAAGAGATGCCAAAGAAAGCTCCTGATGTTCTAGCAATAAGGCAACGCAAGATCAAGAAAAACAAAGGTAAACCGCAAGTTGCTCATGGAAAGGGTAAGCTCGCTTATGCCCTCAAGAAGACGATCCCCCCACCTTAAAGAAGGAGCACCCTGCAGAGGACGTCGGATGCCATCACTATGGAGTGGCAAGAGCCTGGAAGAGGAATTGTCCTTCCTACCTGGCAGAGTTGAATAGTGCATCAGGTATAATAATATCATGGGCTTACGACACAAGTTATGGCACTCATAGTTGCAATAATGTGTAGGAACTTAGAGGAAGTAGAAAGCTGAATAAATGTCCTATTAACCACCTAGCTAATTTTGAATCCCCTAAGTCTAGTGAACTCCCACCACCCCCTCCTTTAGATTGTAATTCAGCCCATTTTTTATGAAGGATAGTGTTAGGCCTGCTCATGGGTTGGGCTTGAATAATCCAGCTTCACAATATAGTGACAAACCCAACCATGTTGTGTTGGTACCTGATCTTAACGTTACATTTGATAAGGTTGAGACGGAGGATCAATATGATAAGGAACTAGACAACTTAATGGCTAGTTTTCAATAGTTACACGAAAATGGTGTTGATCATACGCAAGTTATATCAATGAAAAAGCGGGTTAAATCAAAAAACAAGAAACTGAAGAAGGTTGGTGGGCACTCATCTTCTCAACCTTTTATATCCCAACATGACAATAACGGATCCTCAGAGGTGAACGAATTGCTCAAACAGATGGGTTTAGAGTTGGGTTTTTCTTTCCCCTAAGGTATGGATGGGTCAAGGTCCTTATGATCTTTCACTCCATTTGGTTTAGGTGTTTATTTTGTTTCAATGATTGGTATATCTTTGAATTGTAATGGTCTTGGGAGTTTGGCGAAACGTGATTGGGTTAAAGATCTAGGTGGGAAAATTCGTCCCTCGTTCTTTGGTATTCAGGAAACTAAATTTAAGAGTATTAATCAAGCGTCTATTAGGTGCTTATGGCTGGGCAATAATATTGAATTTGTGGCAAGTGATTCGATAGGCGCTTCGGGTGGGATTCTCGGACTTTAACTTGTTTTCTATGGATAATAAGTTAATAGACAGGAATTTTGTTGGCATTACGAGATCGTGGGTTAGGATACAAGGTAAAGTTGGCATTCTTAATGTTTATGCTCCTCAAATCGGTCATCCAAAATAGATTTTATGGGCTTCCATTGACTCCCTCTTAGCGTTGGTAAATGCTGCCTAGATTGTTTTTGGTGACTTTAACGTGGTGAGGAAATTCACCAGGTTTGTCTACGATGGTTCAAAGGCTAGTAAACTTGATAGGTTTTTGGTTGATCACAGCTTCTTTGACATGTGGAAAGATGCCTTAATTTTTGTCCATCCTAGTTCTCATTCGGATTATTGTCCAATTTTATTTAAGGTGGGTTCTCTAAACTTTAGGCCAAAAACCTTTAAAGTTTTTTATAAATGGCTGAATATGGCTGAATTTTATGACTTGGTTTCAACTTTTTGGGCTGCTTCTTGTGCTCCATCCCCTCCCAACATCCTATTGAAAAATAAACTTAGATCGATCGTTTGTATATAAAAAAATGGGCTTTGGACCAGATGATGTCTAAAAACAGGCATAGGGAAGATATTCGTAATAACCTCCTAGATTGGGATGTAAAAGCGAAAGAGGGGCGTATAAGACAACATGATATCACAAAAAGGGAGGAGTGGCTTATGGACTTGCTTCATATTAACCGGCTTCACAATAAGGATCTTGAACAAAAATGTAGGATAAGATGGACGGTCGAAGGGGACGAGAATTCTCGCTTTTTTTTATTCCATGCTTAAATATAGGTTTGCAAAGTGCTCTTTTAAGGGAATTCATATTAATGGAATTTAGGTCGACTCCCTGAGTGACATCAAACAAGCGTCTTTAGACCACTTTTCTTCCAGATTTAAGGAGATGATTGTGAATCTTCGTCTCCTTAAGTCGAATCTATTTTGTAAACTTTCTGATGTGGATGCCTCTTTCTTGGAATATGAGTTTTCTCTAGAGGAGGTTAGGGCGGCTGTGTGGGATTGTGCGGGCTCAAAGGCCCCCGGGCTTGATGGGTTTAACTTTAACTTTATCAAAGCCTTCTGGGATGTGGTCAAAATCAAATTTTGGAACTGTATTCATCACTTTAAAACTACTGGGGTTCTGAAAAAAAGGGTGTAACCCTTCGTTCACTGTGTTGATTCCTAAAAAACTCGACCCGATTGTCTTCTCGGACTACATGCCTATTAGTCTCATTGGATGTGTGTATAAAGTGATCGCAAAGATCCTTGCTATCTTGGTGGTGATAGTATGTGTAACACCCCCAAAATATGTGGCTGCAGAATGGTAACCAGGGGCGTTACTTCATAATACATGAGCACAAGATATAAGAGAACGACCTCTACATGAGTCGTTTAAAAGATACCCTCGTTTATACATTTGAAATAAATAAGTTTTTAACAAGTGGTCCCATGAGTTTGCATCATAAGAAAATCATAACTATAATACAACGAGGATGATTTAGTGCAACAAAAAATCCATGAAAAATAGTCTTGATGAATGCGGACTCCAATGCACTTTATAAATGTCCATACAAGTTATGCACCTGAGAAATACATGCTTAAAAATGTCAACATAAAGTTGCTGAGTTCATTGTAAAAACAACAGTGTATCTCACCCCGAGATTTATAAAATAGTGATAAATAAGTTAAAGCGGGGCTATAAACCCACCTTGATTGAAAGTATTGATTGGGAAAATCAAGCAAGGGAAAACGTCACAACAAGTCCGAAACGCAATCCTAATCAAATGTGGGTCGATTTAGAATTATGCAAGTGAAATGAAATGAAGCAATATATTTTTATAACATTATATCACCAGCTAATAGTTTGCGTTTTAGTTTTATAAGTCAAAATAACGTTTACGTCTGATTCGCCATTTTTATCCGTCATTATATACTTTACTATTATTTTTAAGTAACCTACATAATAAATCCTATATAGTTTACTAAATAATATTTTTAAAAGTTTACGACGCGAATAAATAGTATATAAGTCATACTATAATATTTCTTAAGGATTTTATAGCTCAAACGAACTCGAAAACCACATTTTAATTTCAGAACAGCACCTTATTTAGTAAAAATACGTGCAGGAATTTATTAATATTTTCAGAAAATAGTCCGACTTTAAAAGGGCGTATCTCCTCCGTCATAATGATTCACGGGTTGACCGAAAGCGAGGTTTTAAGGAAAAATCATGATCTACAAGTTTTCTCTTATGACTTTCACTCGACTTGGAACCGAAATGGGCAAAAAATACCATTTTAGAAACTGGACAGATTGTTTATAAAAACAGTTTTGCCGGAAAAATTACTAAACTTCATTTGGCCATATCTCATTCGTTTTAAATCTAATTTTTGCGTTCTTTATATACACATGTTCGTATTTAGATATACTATCATATTTTTAAGTATTAAAAGAGGAAAGAGGACCTCGAACTTCTTTAAGACCAGATTTTACTATCCAAAAAACCTAAGGTATCCAACTCGGGAACAGTCTAAATATAAATATTTCTATCTACTACTTTAATTCACCCACAAATTGCAACTTCATACTAACCTAGTCTTTTCCATCAATTTTCATCAATTATCATCACCACAACAACTTCATATTAACATAGTCCCTTCCACCAATTTATCAAGAATAAACATATAATTAAGAACATAAACAAAACATACAACTTTACTAATTTAAAATTTTAATTAACCATTTTAACAACAAAACTAATATTTGAACGAGTAATTTATAAAGTGACTAAAATAATTAGTTTATGTGTAGATCCATATTTCTTTTACCCATTTTATAGAGTTTACACAAGAACATGTAAAATGAGTTTTGCTAGTTTTCTTATAAAAAATCATTTAACACAAACTAGTGGTGATATAATCTCTTGTATGTAATACTATGAACAAAATATATGAAATGAACTTATGTATGAAATGTGCACCTTAGTTGGATGAGAAAATGAGATTAACAAGTATGCACCCAAATCAAACCTCAAATACTTGTTTGATTATAACCTAAACCCTTAATACTTCTTGCAAAATACTTGTAAATATCAAAACCTAATTTTCTTCTTGTTTACCCTTCCTTGGCCGTGTACTAGAAAGAGTAGTGTGTGTTTGAAATAAAGTGAAATGAGAAAGAGTTAGGTAGTTGTGTATATATAGTGGAAGCCTAAACCTTGTATTATCCAACTAACAAAATAGTATAAAGGATATAAAGGGGGCAGTTAATAGGACGCAAAGTGAGTGTTGGCTAATATATTTGGTTAATAAGGTGTAAAGGTGTAAGTGGTGGTTAAAGAGAGGTAAAAAAGAGTTAGGTTGGATTATAGAGTGCTTATTTTGGTAGGTATGGTTTGTGTGTGTGTGTGCTTAAGTGGACGGTTAAGGGGTAGAGAGGGAGAGAAACATTTTTCAAATTTTGCTATTTACTTCTAGAAGGTGTTGTAACAATCCGTATTTTTAGGTCATTTTACGAATTCAATTATTCCATTATTTATTTTTAGACTTTTACGCGTTTACTTTTAATTTTTATCGTTTAGTTAAATTGCGTAAACTAAAAATCAACATTCAACGTAAACGGGCATCAAACAAATAAAAGTTTACGTCAAGCAAGCATTATATTATTTTTACGAAAGCAATAATCAACTTTTTATATTTTATTTTATTGATTACGTAAAACATTTACGTTTCGCAATAAAATACATTTAAGCGTACATGAAAGCACCAATCCCTATCTACACTTAACCAAATACCCACTATTATAACCAATACTCAAAAATAATATAAACTTTCACACAATACAAGTGTTAGCCGTGTGCAAGCTTTTAACAACACAAACCATACATACACCAAATTAAATCCACACATCCCACTAACTAGTAAAGTATTATATCTATTATCCAAGACTTTCATCCCTTGTCCCCACAGATGTATATACACGGCAAGGACTCAAGGAAAAGAAGAAACAAAGTGCATGGTACTTGATATATCACCTCATTCTTACATTCTCATACTTTTCTTACACACCACCATGTTTTACTTACACTCAACCATCCTTTTCTTACAACCTTAGTAATATAAAAACAAATGAACCATGCCCTAAAAACTTCTACAAACTGTCACCCTTGTGGTCAAACATTTGATGGTTTTGATTTGTGATATTTTACTAAGTCTAACTATATATACTTGTCATAAAGTAGAAGACTTCACATACTAGTCATTTTAAATAAATCAAAAGCAAAAAAACCCTCTCTACTCCTATCCTCACCCACGGTTCAAAACCACACAACAAAACATTTCATAGCTTTGGTTTCTTAGGCAATACAAGTATACAAGGGTTCATATTAGGCATATCTAAAGTGTTACAAAGGGTATTGGAAGCTTGGTTGGGTGATTATAAAGGGTTTGTACAAGTGAAAGATTTAGGGTTTTCTTTGTGAAGTTAGGGTTTTATATCAAGTATTTAGGGTTAATACTTGAGGTTTGATTGTTTGTATCATCTTCACTCATCATATTATGGTCTTCGATAAACCCTAATCTCTTCAAAGTATTCATTTCATAATTTATATAATTGTTATATGGTTAATCATCACCTAGTTATATTTTATACATGTTTATAAATATTACAAGTTTATATAAACTAAAGAAATACTTGTTCACGGTAAATATGATGTTTAAATAAGAACATGTTTTATTTAAGGATTTATAAGCAATGGATAATTTATATAATTATTTGTTTAGTTATGGTTAACTATTTATTTATAAAGTGTATATAAATAAATAAACATGATGGACATTTTCTTGGACAATTTGGACTCAATATGATGGACATAAACTCAAAAACTTAATTTATATACAAGATGTGTAATTACATAAAATATAAGACTTGTAGCAAAGTAATTAAGGTAAAAACATATAAAAACAAAATTTCAAACTTTTACAAAAACCTACAGTTTTAAATTCGAAAATATAATATTTATTTTATATTATATTAAATTAGTACATTTTATGACGATTCTAAATATACAGAGAACTCGAAAATCTGAACTATAACGAAGGAGTTATGTTATTTACAAGTTTACGATAAAAAGTATTGTTATAAAAGTAATTTTATTAAAATATGTTACTGTTCATAACAATGAGTTTTTGGAAAATATTTTTCTTGGATAAAACTTTTAATTATGAATCCGTGCATATAAGGATCACTAAAAACGGAATTAAAATAGAGGAGATATGAATTTTATACGATTTTAATAAATAAATTTATAAAAAGTGTTTTTATAAATTTTAACCTATTGTTACTGTTCATAACAGTTTATACAAGGGTTATTATACAAAGAAGTTACTATACTTTCTTAAAAAGTTCGCCTAAGTTACTAAACTTTCATTTTGTTCACTTAGGTTACTAAACTTATGAAACATGACATTTGGGGTTACTCAACTTTGCAAAAGTATACGTAAACATCATTGAACTTGTAAAAACATGACATTTATGTTACTTAACTTACCTAAAAATATATGTCCAGGTTTGCTCTGGTGACTAACATTCAAATTATGTGGGCATGTATGTTTTACTCAACAGTTCAGTCACCTAGTGGGAACAACATAAAAGTATTGAGTATAACTTAAGGCTGAAACGTTTTGGGAAAGTATAGTAACTTTCTTTGTCCTATTAACCCTTTATACAAAATATTATAAGTAAATATTTTACTAGATCTTCTCAAATAATACGAACCATACATATAAAGAACACAAGCGAAACGGAAATTAAAAAATGCAATAGTTATGAATGTTTATAACGATTACAAAGAATTCAAATATATAAAAAGTAGTTCAAATATAATCGGTACAAAAGAACAATAAAAGTTACTGTTCAATCAGTAGCTAATTTTCATAAGTAATATAATATTTTGAATAAATCTTCTTAATCACGAAACCGTGGACTATACAAGAACGTATAAAACCGAGAGTTAAAACAATAGTCAATTTGACTTTCTATGCACTTTTCCTGAACATGATTACGTTTTGGTATCTTTTAAATAAAAACTTTACAAAACGATGTAACATTACCATATATAATATTTAATTACATTTACTAAACTTTATCTAAAATATATTTTACAAGATGAATTGAACTAATTTTATCACAATCGTCATTGACCCAATAATTAAAAACATTAAATCTCAAGTATTTATAACAAAATAATTCAATTGGTTGGTACCAGCTATAAACAATTTTTACCAAACATACAAATACATTAACATTTATTTTTTCCAGAAGTACAAATTTTATATTGTTTAATTGTATAAATTAAACACAACAAACAACTGCGTTTTCAAGGTGGGATGCATGTCTAACTAAATAGAATTATATGTTTGTAAGTTTCGGTATTTTAAAGTACATTTGTACTCTATAACGACCTAGAGATTTAAATTCTAGGTTTACTACGCCATCTCACGAGCAACAACTAATGACTTGTGAGACGATATTGCGACTCATATTCTTGATTGATATAATACCCAACACATTAGTTCACCTGAGGTGTAGAGTTTACACATAAACCGAGGCCCCAATTTCATACGTGACATAACTGACTGGATTTAACTTCTTTGGAAGTGAGAAACATGCTAATGGTTTCATACATTCTGTCGACTGCAATGCGCTTCAAAACTAAATTTACCGAGTTTGCCTAAGTAGCTATCTAAACCACAACTTATGCCCCATAGGTAATCATGAACTGTTAAACACTAGACTGTACAAGTCGCCCTAATTTATGAATCAATCTATTTGGCGATTGACATCATCCCGTTTCGGCGTGACGTATAGCCTCACTTAGTTTTCGAATCGGTACCGAACGATGCTAAGGAATTGTATTTACCTCATGTCGGGAACAAGAGTTGTGGATTTGCGCGTTGATACCATCTACCATGTGCACATTATTTGCATAAATGATTGCATACATGAGATCTGTTGTACGCTTCGAGTCATACTCATGAGTCTTAATCGACACAGACGTGCGCGTGTACACTCTTTTGTCTCACTAGTTTCGGTGGTACCGAAACGATGTATGTATACCATGTCGGAACAATTTGGATGTTGCGGGTTGAACATCTACATGGGCACATTATTTGCATAAATTTGCATACATATATGTTGTAGCTTCAGTTTCATGAGCTTAGCGCAGACGTAATTACTTTTGTGATATTGTATTCGTTACTTATGATACACTTGGAAATCTTGCGGCCCTACTTTATACATTACTTAAACTTGTGAATTCACCAACTTTATGTTGACGTTTTAAAGCATGTTTTTCTCAGGACAATAAGGTACAAGAAACAAGGATACGTTGGTGGTCATCATTTTGGGAGTCAATTTGCTATAATGATTTAAGTGCATTACATTTTGGAGTATTTGCTATGTATTAAAATCTTTACATTTTCAAGGATGAACAAGTTAAGCTATGAGCTTATTTAACAAACAAGTTTATTAAATCCAATGTATCATTTTCAAAGACTCATATAAAGGCCATTCTCATATCTTGTGCTATTGATCTATGATGTAACACTCTCAGACCCATATTCCACTGCCACCCTATTTGGGGGTGTTACAGATTGGTATCTAGAGCCAAGGGTATAGAGAACCAGGTCAAATATTTTTCCTTGGACTATAACCGTTTTCATAAACATTGCATCACATCAAAACTTTTCATGTGCATACACTACTTGCTTACACTATGTGCTTACATGATTTATATACGTACTTACCTTATCATATGTATATCTTACTTTTTCCTTACATACTATACTTACATAAAGCCCTGGATTGTCACAGCACCATGACCACACCCCGTCCCACACTTTTTTTTCTTCTTCTACACCACGTTTCGGAGTATTTACTCGGTTTGTCATAATATCAGATTCTGAAAATGAGATTACTACCTTACCCATGAGACCCGCACCACCATCACCAGATCATACACCAGCCTTGTACGTTTACCCACTGAATTCTAGTTATGACTCGTCAGACGAGCATCTGAGCCACACTGCTAAGTCACTTCACACCCAGTCTGCTTCAACATCAGTTGTTCACCCATCACCTACCCAATCCCTACCTACTAGCCTTGTCCTTTCCAATTAACCAAAAAAGGAGATTCCAATGCCACTAGGCTATAGAGTAGCCATGAACTGATAGAGAGCTGCACTATCATCTACCGGTATCCACTGCTTTCATCAGAGTTACCATCCTCATCTCGTAAGAGATCTATACCACTTCCGCCATCACTACCACAATCAGTACCACCACCACCACCACCAGAGCATATTAAGTCACTTAGGGATAACATAGAGTCTAGAATCTGGAATCTTGAGAGGCACCCTGGTCCATAGACAGATAAATTAGTCATTGTAGCTCCTTTTGTATTGTATCCTACTAAACTTGAGTAATACTCGGTTAGCAGCGTTAATGAAAAGCTTGTACTCTTTTATTCATGTAAAACGATGTATTAAGTATGAACCTACGTTGTTGGTTATGATTATGCTATCGTATGATGTTGATTTATTTATGCCATGGTTGTTTCTATCTTATACCTCTACATAACATGGTCCCACTTTGCATATATGTTGTGATCATTGTGTGTCATGATTTTACCTTGGATGAAATCTCATTATATATTTTATTCCTTATGATCTTAAGGAAACGATGTCAACTACAAATCAAGGGATGAGTTTTGCGGAAGTCGAGCAGATTGTAGCCCAGTGAGTTGCTAATGCTATCGAGACTATTGCTATCTATGAGACAAAGACCCGCATGGCTCGCGAGTCAATAAGCCAGATCAAACAGCAGGAAGAAAAGATAGCACAGGATACTAGCAACAAGAGGAAGTGGGAAGGTGACCACAAGGGAAGCTTTAGCTAACAACAAAACAAAGAGCCTAAGGTGATTAGAGCACACATTATTGGGCTAAGCAACAAGGAAGGCTATGCTAGAAATCTACCATTATGTAACAAGTGCATGTTCCACCACACTGGCTCGTGTGCAGCAAATGTGGCAATTGCAAATGGTTTGGTCATCAGACTAGATATTGTAGGACCCTAGTCCTCAGAGCAAAGCAAAGCCCCTCAGTGGTAAAACAGAAAGCTGAAGTTACATGTTATGAGTGTGGAATGCTAGGACATTACAAGAGTAAATGTCCAATGTGGAAGTTTCAGAAACTCGTGAACGAGTACTAGAAAGAATAAGCTCTCGGAGACTCAAGTGTCGTAGCAAATAATGTCGATGTTTAAGGAGAGACCCTCCCGTATTACCTAGTGAACCCTAAGCGGAAACTTTCTTAGACTTTAATTCCAATAGGAATTTGTGTTGTACTTTCTTTTGAATTTCGTTGTACGCGTGGATGATTTAAATTATCTATCAAACTTATGTGTCATGGAAAATCTTGTCGAATTTACTCTCTATTTATTTATGCAAACCACTCTCTAAACTATTATAACCCTTCAAACATTTTTACAACTACATTATAAACCATTTCACTACCACATGATAAACTATCTTACTAGCTTCAAATGAACTAACATCTTATAAACTATTCCACAATCATAAAAAAACTGTCTTACTATCATTAATAAATTATTTTACTATCGGGTAATAAACACTCATTTCATAATCTGTTTTACTATCGCTTTAAAAACTATCTTACTATTGTAATAAACTATGTTACCATCGTCTAGTAAAATACCCCTTAAAAACTATGTTCTTACCATCACATAAATCATTTTGCTATTACCTAATAACCTATTTTGTTATTACAAAAAAGAGTTTGTTTTACCATCACCATATGAAATTTTTGCTAAAACTTAGAAACTATTTCACTAGTCTTTTATGAACAAATTTACCATCACTTATACACTATTCAACTATTATTTGGTAAACTAAAAGCTATTTCGTCATTATTTTATAAACAAAGTTACTATCATTTTTACAATTTTATTTTCATCATCTTATGAATTACCTTCTTGACATCTTACTTACTATTTTGCAATCAACTTAAAAATCCACATTACTACCACCTTATAAATCATTTTGCTTTTATGTAAACAATTTGTTTGCATCCCATGAATCATTTTACTATCACCCCACTAACCATTTAACTATCGTCTTATAAACCAACCTACGGTTATTTTGAAAACCATTTGGTTGTCATCCTATAAACTACATTGTTTCCATCTTGTGTCACCCTATGAAACCATTTTTTCTACTATATACATAACGTTAATTTGATAAAAATGAGCATTGCATCGTTAACCCTCAATTATGCATGGCCTGATCACCTATGTATAATTCAAGAAGGACCATACCATGCTTGGAGTAGTCACCTTAAAACCTTTTGTGAAAAATCAATTTTCTACTTATATCTCAGAAAAGCCAAATTTTATGTGCGTATTCATAAAACGTGACTGTCACGAGAAATCAAATTAGTAATCATAGTGACTAAGTCGACCTTTGCACCACCCTACCACATAGAGTTGGCATCATCTTAAACCAAATCCTATGTTGAAAAGTCAAGACGCGTCCCTATTCACCCTAGGACGACCCACTAACAAGTTTACTCGCCATTAAGGAATATACCAAATCACCCCTTTTAATGTCTACGTACTACCATAGAGTTTAGTAGTTATGACACCACCTTATGTATAAATTCGTTATCACCCTCGAAGGGAAAATGTTACAACTAACGCGATAAGCCGAAAAGGACAAATAAGCCGCTAGAAGCCAAACCTTGGTCACAACAATAAATATTAAACCAAAGTCACTAATCTTGAATGCTCAAGTTAAAATAATTTATAAGGGGAATGCAAACAAGTTACCAAGCGTGGTAACGAAAATATCAAAAGACGTAAAAAAAATAACAAATAGAATTGTTGTTACGACATCCGTTTATTACCTTAGAAATAAGATTACATAAGAACAAAAAGGAAATACAAGTTTCATTACAACCCTTCTCTAGCCCTAATATCTATTACTCCCAAAGTAGATCCACGCCAATAGCTAGGACATGGATCGGTGCGAGAAGCGCTAGAATTGCGGCCAAATACTGAAAATGTTCTTCATATGGGACGTAGGCTAGATAAATGCCGAGTGCTATTGCGCTCGCCATCGCCACGATGGTAGTAATGTGCAACATATCGAGAGGTTTGAATAAGAGGAATTAAAGTGAAAGATTTTGTCTTTTATGGAGAAATAGAGGATAAAAATTTAGTATTTAAAGGGAGAAAGTAACCGTTGGGTTACTGTTTGTGACCGTTGGGGTCACTGTTCACAAAAAATGGGCTAAATCCTAGATATATTTGACCATTTAAAAGTTTAGCTAGAATTGGTCCGTTAGCGTACCAACTCAAATCGCCGAGAGGACTCAGTAATATTCATGACACGTTTCATACCTCAAATCTGGAGAAACGCATATCCAATGAATCACTCGTCATACCTAGGGAAGAGCTCCAGGTTGACGAAAGGCATTTACCACTAGTAGAGTTTTCATACAACAATAGTTATCATACGGGTATTAAAGCTGCACCATTTGAGGCACTTCATGGTCGTAAGTGTCGATCACCTGTTTGTTAGGCCGAGGTAGAAGATGTACAGCTCACCGGTCCAGAAATCGTTCAAGAAACAACCGAAAAGATCATTCAAATCAAGAGCCAAATTCAAGCCGCTCGTGATCGCCAGAAGAGTCATGCCGATGTGAGGCATAAGCCTTTAGAATTTCAAGTTGGCAACAAGGTCATGTTGAAGGTATCACCTTGGAGAGGGGTTATCCGTTTTGGCAAATGGGGGAAGTTGAACCCGAGGTATATTGGGCCTTTCAAAGTATTAGCCCAAGTGGGAGACGTTGCTTATAGACTCGAACCTCCTTAACAACTAAGCAGGGTTCATAGCACATTTCATGTATCCAATTTAAAGAAATGTTTATCCGACGAGCCGTTGGCAATCCCATTGGATGAAATACACATTGATGACAAGCTCCACTTCGTTGAAGAACCAGTGGAAATTATAGATCGTGAAGTCAAACGGTTGAAGCAAAGTTGTATCCCCATCATCAAAGTTCGAAGGAAATCTAAGAGAGGTCCTAAGTTCACATGGGAATGTGAAGATCAATTCCGGAAGAAATATCTGCATCTCTTCGCAAAGACCGCACCCTCGACAAGTGCCGCATATTGAGCCTTGCGGAAAAGGATCCTTTAACGGGGGAAGACTGTAACAATCTATATTTTTAAGCCATTTTATGACTTCAATTATTCCATTATTTATTTTTAGACTTTTACGCGTTTACTTTTAATTTTTATCGTTTAGTTAAATCGCGTAAACTAAAAATCAAAATTCAACGTAAACGGGCATCAAATAAATAAAAGTTTACGTCAAGCAAGCATTATATTATTTTTACGAAAGTAATAATCAACTTTTTATATTTTATTTTTATTGATTACGTAAAACATTTACGTTTGGCAATAAAATACATTTAAGCGTACATAGAAGCACCAATGCCTATTTACACTTAACCAAATACCCACTATTATACCTAATACCCAAAAATAATATAAACTTTCACACAATACAAGTGTTAGCCGTGTGCAAGCTTTTAACAACACAAACCATACATACACCAAATTAAATCCCCACATCCTACTAACTAGTAAACTATTATATCTATTATCCAAGACTTTCACCCCTTGTCCTCATAGATGCATATACACGGAAAGGACTCAAGGAAAAGAAGAAACAAAGTGCATGATTACTTGATATATTACCTCATTCTTACATTCCCTTACTTTTCTTACACACCATCTTGGTTTACTTACACACAACCATCCTTTTCTTACAACCCTAGTAATATAAAAACAAATGAACCATGCCTTAAAAACTTCTACAAACCGTCACCCTTGTGGTCAAACCTTTAATGGTTTTGATTTGTGATAGTTTACTAATTATAACTATATATACTTGTCATAAAGTAGAATACTTCACATACTAGTCATTTTAAAGAAATCAAAAGCAAAAACCCTCTCTACTCCTATCCTCACCCACGGTTCAAAACCACACAACAAAACATTTCATAGCTTTGATTTCTAAGGCAATACAAGTATACAAGGTTTAATATTAGACATATCTAAGGTGTTACAAAGGGAATTGGAAGCTTGGTTGGGTGATTATAAAGGGTTTGTACAAATGAAAGATTTAGGGTTTCTTTGTGAAGTTAGGGTTTTATATCAAGTATTTAGGGTTAATACTTGGGGTTTGATTGTTTGTATCATCTTCACTTATCATATTATGGTATTCTATAAACTCTAATCTATTCTAGTATTCATTTTATAATTTATATAATTGTTATATGGTTAATCATTACCTAGTTATATTTTATACATGTTTATAAATATTACAAGTTTATATAAACTCAAGAAATGCTTGTTCATGGTAAATATGATATTTAAAACATAAGGACATGTTTTATTTAAGGATTTACAAGCAATGGATAATTTATATAATTATTTGTTTAGTTATGGTTAACTATTTATTTATAAAGTGTATATAAATAAATAAACATGATGGACATTTTCTTGGACAATTTGGACTTAATATGATGGACATAAACTCAAGAACTTAATTTATATACAAAATGTGTAATAACATAAAGTAGAGGACTTGTAGCAAAGTAATTGTAGTAAAAACATATAAAAACAAAATTTCAAACTTTTACAAAAACATACTGTTTTAAATTCAAAAATATAATATGTATTTTATATTTTATTAAAATAGTACATTCTGAGGAGTAAGAGCGATTTTAAATATAACAGAAACTCCGAAAATCCAAATTATAACAAAGAGTTAATTATTTATCAAGTTACTACGATAAAAAGTTTTTATAAAATAATTTTATAAAAATACGTTACAGTTCATATAGTGAGAATTTTCTGGAAAATATATTTTTTCTCGGATAAAACTATTATAATTATACGAATCCGTGCGTAGTAAGGATCACTAAAAAACGGAATAAGAAATAGAGGAGATATGAATTTTACATACAATTGCATTAAATAAATGTATAAAAAAAGTGTTTTAATCAATATAACTCTCTTTTACTGTTATCATGAACAGTTTATAACAATGTTATCAAATATAAAAATTTTGCTAGATATCTCAAATACGATTCCATACTTATAAGAAAATGCGAAACGGAATAAAATGCATAAGTTAGTGATGTTTATAAGATGTAGAAAGAGTTAAATATAATAAAATAGTAGTTTATATAAATAGTTAACAAAACAATAAAATTTACTATTTAATAGACATTATTTTTTTGTATCTAAATTTACATAAATATAATATTTTAGATAAATCTTCTTAATAACGAACCATAGACGATTAAAGAAAAAAACATGAATAAAACGATTAAAACACGTAGAAATATGCCTTCTATCACTATTTTCGACATGAATAGGCGTTGTTTCGTTTTTAATAAAAACTTTATAACAAACACAATTAACATAGCCTAAATCATATTTATACAATTGATTCATTTTATAAATATTGATTTTAACAAGATGAATGAACATATTTATACAATGTCAATATATACTATAAAAAAAACATTAATCAAGTATTATTAACAAATAAATCATTGATTGGACAAGTTAAACTATTTAACAAATATAAAATAGCATAGGAACATATTTATTTTTCCAAAAGTACAAATTTATATTGTTTAATTGTATAAAATTAAAACAAACGTGTTTAGTGTGCGTGATGTAACTATATGAATTATATGTTGTTTTAGTAATCAAAACAATTGTACTACATACTACCTGTAATAGTTTAATTAGGTTTCATTTTTCGGATATACGTGAGCGTTTTCGTAATATTAAGCGTTTGATATAGAGGATCACACATTCACCTGAGATGTAGTGTCAAGAGCCTCATTTTATATTAACGAGATATAATTATTTTATAACTTTAGGTGGTTGAAGGGAACCGATCGTCGATTTGGTACCGTGAGTGGAACGGGCAATAACCTGAACAATGGGGACAGCGTAATTACAAGTTGTGCCTAGCGTAGTGCAGAGATCATGCGACTCGGTCTCTAACTATTGTATCCCTAATGAGTAAGAGTCTAATTGAAGTTATCGGCTAAGACTTGACGACGACTTATACCATAACTAGAATCGTACAGTATCGGCATATAAGGGTAAACATTTGAATAAAGCAATTATAATGAAAATATTAACATTTTTATGAATAGATCTATTTGGGATTGACATCCCCGTTCGGATTAGTAGCGCTCACTAGTTTCGGTGGTACCGAAATGACGAATGTATACCATGTCGGAACAATTTGGATGTTGCGGGTTGAACATCTACATGGGCACATTATTTGCATAAATTTGCATACATATATGTTGTAGCTTCAGTTTCATGAGCTTAGCGCAGACGTAATTACTTTTGTGATATTGTATTCGTTACTTATCATACACTTGGAAATCTTGCGGCCCTACTTTATACATTACTTAAACCTGTGAATTCACCAACTTTATGTTGACGTTTTAAAACATGTTTTTCTCAGGACGATAAGGTACAAGAAACAAGGATACGTTGGTGGTCATCATGTTGGGAGTCAATTTGCTATAGAGATTTAAGTGCATTACATTTTGGAGTATTTATTATGTATTAAAATCTTTACATTTTCAAGGATGAACAAGTTAAGCTATGAGCTTATTTAAAAAACAAGTTTATTAAATCCAATGTATCATTTTCAAAGACTCATATAGAGGCCATTCTCATATCTTGTGCTATTGATCTATGATGTAACACTCTCAGACTCATATTCCGCTGCGACCTTATTTGGGGGTGCTACAAGTGTTGTGTAAGTATTGGTTTGAAAGGTGGTAGTATATATTTACATGCATGCATAAAATATGTAAATTACTAGTTTACGTGAAACTTATAAAATAAAATATGTAGACTTATAAATTATATTTGTAATAGTCATATGACACATATTTGACGTAAACTTATATTTTTTAATGCCGATTTACCTTTAAAGTTGTTTTTCAGTTTATGCGATTTAGCTTAACAATCACACGTAAAAGTAAACACATAAGATTTTAAAGTAAATAGTTTTGAGTTTATTGGCGTGTAATGACCTGAAAAATGTGAGTTGTCACATCTTGGATACCATCATAAGTGAAACAATTAGGATTCCTAGGAAAGTTAATGTCATGGTGTAGAAAGCCTTTCTTAATCGTCTTGCTACTTGTCCTAATCTTCTTGCACATGGTGTCACCGTTTCTTCCTCAATGAGCCCTTTATGTGATGTGGAGATTGAAGATATTGAGCATATTTTGGTTAAATTCCATAACGTAAGTTTAGTTTGGAGAAAGATTTGGAGTTGGTGGAGTCTTCAAACCCCGATCGTCTTCCCTCCTCTATCTATATTCGAGGTTGCGCTTGGAAACCATAATGTTCATGGTTGTCCTAAGATTGCCAAAATTATTAATGGGGTGTTCCAAATAACCCTATGGGATGTTTAGAACCAGCGGAACCGATTGATTCATGCGGTCGGGGATGACTATATTAAAATAAAAAATGAAGACATCTTCTCGAGTATTCAGTGATTGGCTAAACTTTGGATTGCGGCTCATATCAAGTCAAACGTAAAGGTGAATTGGTCATGTTGGGTGACCAAGCCTTTTCATATTTTTTCCTAATGGTTTTGTTTTTCTGGTTTTGGCCTTTTGGTTTCTTTGTATAGCTCGGTTTGTGAGGTCTTGTTTTGGGATCCTCTATTTATAATATATTGCCTTTCAAAAAAAGAGCTTTGGATTTGTATGTTGGCAATGGCAATCGGGCAGCTGCCAAGCTATAAAGAGCTTTGATCTTATCCTCCTTGATGGACTTTTTATTGTTTTAGACAATTATCATTATGCACCTACTATTACTAGGGGTGTTGTTTCTCTTTTACGTTTCTCATACATTTACGGATTATGGTATATCATTTTCTAAGGATAATATTGTTTATTTTAACGTTATTCCTAGAGATGATATTTTTGAAATTCAATAAGAATGTATGAGAAATCCAACATTATATACAAAAATGTTGCAATAAGAAATCCAAGCGTAACTTGGATTCTACTTTTCTATGGCATTGTCGTCTTGGCCCTATAAACAAGAAACGCATAACAAAGCTGCAACACGATGGGTTTCTAGAGTCAACCGATAATGAGTCGTTTGATATATGGTGTCTTTTATATCTTGAAAGATGACAAGAAAACTTTTTTCCATGTAGGAGAAAGAGCTAAAGTTCTACTTTCATTAATGATTTCAGTCGTTATGGTTATGTTTACTTGATTAAACATAAACATAAAGTCTTTGAAACATTAAAAGCCTTCTAAAATGAAGTAGAAAATCACCCGGTAAAATCATTAAGGCTCTTCCATCTGATCAAGGAGGCAAATACATGAGTCAAGATTTTTTAGACCATTTGACAAAATGTAGAATTTTCTTACAACCTACTCCTCCACACACACCACAACATAATGGTGTGTCTTATAGGAGAAATTAAACTTTGCTAGACATGGTTCGATTAATGACGAGTCTAACTACTTTTCTAATGTCCTTTTAAGGATACGCTCTAGAGTATGCTGCACGCATACTCAATATGGTTCCAACCAAGAAGGTTGACAAGACACCATATGAAATATGGCACAAGAAAGTCCCTAATTTGTCTTACTTAAGGGTCAAGTGTTGTGAGGCTCTCGTTAAACGAGACACCTAAAAATTTGAACCTAAATCAATCAAGTGTGTGGAATACGTAGAGGGGGGGAGGGGAGGTGAATACATTTCCGTTTAAAAACTTTAAATCTTTCGTATCAAATCACCAATCAAGTTGGACGCAATAAGAGAAATGTCGATAATAGATTTACAATAACTAATGCATATCCAAACAATACAATCACAACGACAATAATAACTACAAAGTACTACACAACCATAACTAACATAATATACGCAACAATCCACACAATTATGAGCACAATGCAAATGTAAAGGTAAGGCGATAAATGTAAAGAAATAAGTAAAGCGAAAGGTAAAAGAAAATGCAAACCGGACACGGTGATTTATAGTGGTTCGGTCACGAAGCTCCTCTTCGCCCTACTCTACTCTTCGAGTATCCAACTCGAGAGTTACTTCACTAATCAACAAGCTCCCTTTATGCGGAGAAAACCGTTACACGTCGCTTATAACAATTTCTGACACTAATCTAAATGTCAAGTCCTTCTTCGGGTACAACCAACCTCGTTATGTTTTGTGGCCCAACATAACAAACCTTGTGTTTTATGATCTAAACACATAAACTGCGTCACTTACAATATATTCTAACACTAAGCTAAATCTCAAGTCCAAATCTTAGCGAGAACCAATCTACCAGTTCACCAATGTATTTTAAGGCCTAAAATACTAACCGACACATAATCACTACTTCCAGATTTATACACTATAAAGATCTACACAAATACACAAGAATTACAATATAGAGATCAAATCTACTCTATGACATACAAGTGATCAAATGTAATCACTTTTATGAAACCCAATCTACTACATGATATACAAGTAATTAATGATGATTAATTACATGCAAACATATCCTATACTTCACTAAATACCCCTTGTTATTAGTGTAACTAACATAGAATATAACCAAGATCCATGCCTTATGCAAGAACCATGATTAAAGATCAAGAAGGAAATTCTAGGTGTATGGTGGCGTGAATTTCATGGGTTTTTTCATCAAGAGGAAGGGAAGAAGCCTTGGGCTTTTATAAGGAAGTCTTGACTTGGAGAGGTCTATTTTGTCTAATGGATAAAAGGGTGTTTGGACAAAAGCATGCACCAACTAGTTTCCCTCCATCTTCCAGAAGCTTTGATTGGGTCTTAATGGGCCTTAATGAGCCTTAATGGGCCAAACTCTATTGGGCCTTAATGGGCTAGCCCGTTTGCTTGGTACGATCCAACTAGTAAAGCCCATATAAGTAAGAGTATCAGGATGTTGAGATCGAGTTGATAAATATATACTTGTGGTGGATAGGGATGGTGAGATATCCGTGAGTTGAAGTATACATCTACGAGTAGGTTGTGAACTTTACGTTATGTTTTACAAGTTACATGTTTGTCGTCACCAAAACATAAAGATAATGTATAGATTAAATATCATAATATTTGCACTAACAATCTCCCCCTTTTTGATGATGACAAAATATGTAAACTATAAAACATAGTAAAGTTTAAAAGTTACTCGTTTATATTCCTTCTCCCCCTTTTGTCGAAACAAAAAGGAGTTTCTTGGATATAGGTTGGAGCATTTAGGTTGAAGGTATGAGAAGACGGTAAGTGCTTCAAGTATATAGTTTGGAGGAATTAAAAGAAGGTAGGTGCTCCAAGTATATAGTTTGAAAGAATGAAAATAAGGTGGGTGCTCCGAGTATATAGATTAAAGGTATGAGGAAAGAGACGTGAGAAATAAATGAATGATAGGAAGACATGAGAAGAAAGTAGGTGGTCCGAGTGTATAGGTTGGAGAAATGATAAAAAGGTCGGTGCTTTGAGTATATAAGTTGGAGGAGTGAGAGGAAAACATGAGAAATAAGGTTGAAGGTGATTTTGTGTATCTTGGATAATTTAGATGAGGCCGTGAGAGATGAGAAGAAGATATGATAGGAATGTAGGTACTTCAAGTATATAAGTTGAAAGTATGAGAAGAAACCTGAAGGTTGAAGGTGATTTTGAAGTAGAGGAGGTTAAGTATCTAGAGTATTGATGAACCCTTCATTGTATTTGACGATCCCATATCCTATCTTCCTGTAAAGGTGAGCTTGCATCATCCTAGTGAAGTCTTTTATCATTGTGGTTTAACCAACTCCATGTTATTTACTCACATATCTTCGAGCTCCCCATTGCTCATTGCATCCCATGATAATTACATTCCTTGTATATTGACTCTAACGGATCCATGGATCAAATAAATTACCATCGATGCTCAAGAAGTTTGATGAATGCAATTTAAATGAGTAGAATGCTTGCAAGTGCTCTTCCTCGGTGTATGCTCCCCCTTGTTTAGGGCATCAAGGAATCAAGACATGGATGTGTGCTACAAAACAAAGTTAGTAGACAAGTGCACATATATATAGCAAGATATTAGCGGGGAACTAGACATGCACTTTAGGTGTTATTAAAGTATGACACTTTGAAAGAGAATTAGAAACTAGACACATGCAATCATTATTATAAAATCAACAAAATAAATGATGAAATAAAAGGAACCAAGACGCATGTTTAAGGACTAAGATTCGACTGACTTTTAATAAACGAGAATGGAATTCGTTTATTGACACACAAATATAATGAGAATGACTTTTTAAAGGGAGACGAATGTCACTTAATATCTTGGCGAGATATACCAAAATATATACTTTAAAAAGATAAAAAGAAAAATAAGATAAGGATGGAGACGATATGCTCTTGGATGTGAATGAAAATGATTCCATAGAGCCGAAAAGTGGGGAAGGATGAGCGAGACTAAAGAAGAAACGTGTTGACAAGAGGTTGTTAGAAATAATTGATATATCATTTGCACTAAAAATTGATGTTCATGTGATCCTATCGAGGCAAAGGTGGATAATTGAGAATTCAAAGGTTTTTTTGGTGTTTTGTTGGTTGTCAATTTTGAGGAACAAAGATGGGTATGCAAAATGAGGTGGTTGTTCTTTCATGATGGAAGAATAATGAGAGACTCAACAATGTGGTGACTCAATAACACTTGAAAATTGAATATCTTCTTTATGTTCTTTACTTTCTAGAAAGTGGAAAGTTTTGTGAAGGGTGACATTTGTATTTTGAAAATTACTTAAATATTTCGGATGAAATAATTAAGTTGTCAAGAGATTTAGTAGGAATTTTAATAGTAACAAGACTATTATGTTAGGATCATAAAAGTGTTGATTATGGCACTTTAGGTGGTTTTAATTATTATTAATGTTTTTACTTTATTTTAGAAGTAGAAAGTAGTTTGTAATAAGGAAAAATATGCTTAAAGTGAAAAATAGCATATTATCCAAAGAATAGGGACTAGATTGCAAATTAGAGAAAATAAAAGAAGGGAAGCTAATCCTCCTCACTCCTATAAATAACCCCCCCTAATCAACATTAGGGGATTAAGGCTTGTAACTCTCACTTTCCCTTCCATTTCTTTTTTCTCATAAAATTTGAAAAATTATGAAAGTCTTTCCTTCCTCTCTTAATTCTCTCTATACGTAACCTTTCTACATCGTGTGATTCAAGATAAAAAGTGACCTAACAAGTGGTATCATATGCCATTAGAGATTGAGAGTGATCTATTTTGTGATTGATTACGTTATCGAGTTTGACGTGATGAAATTCGGTGGAATTCGGTACTTTCGGTGCCTAAGACAACCCTATAACATGGGCCTATGGTATCCGAAGGATTCCGGATTTGAACTAATTGCATATTCAGATGCAGAGCATGCAGGATGTAAAGACGATTGCAAAAGCACTTCAAGATGCTTACAATTTTTAGGTGAAAAGCTTGTGAGCTTGAGTTCTAAAAAGCAAGATTGTACTGCGATGTCAACAGCTGAAGCTGAATATGTATCATTGTCTGTGTATTGTGAAAAAGTCATCTGGATGCGAACACAACTACTGGACTATGGATACAAGTACAACAAAATACCGATGTATTGCGATTCAAAGAGCGATATCGCTATCTCATGCAATCCAGTTCGACATTCGTGTACAAAACACATAAACATCCGGTATCATTTTATTAAAGAACACGTTGAAAAGGGAACGGTGGAATTATACTTTGTCGAAAC
The DNA here is from genome assembly GCA_026074375.1 of Tanacetum coccineum. Classification (NCBI taxonomy): domain Eukaryota; kingdom Viridiplantae; phylum Streptophyta; class Magnoliopsida; order Asterales; family Asteraceae; genus Tanacetum; species Tanacetum coccineum. Next base: position 44,420 of record BQNB010028546.1, read on the forward strand.
TGAATACCAACTTGCGGATCTATTTACTAAAGCTCTTCCCAAAGAACGCTTTGAGTACTTAGTTCATCGCATTGGTATGAGATGTATGACTCCAACACAGTTGGAATGTATGGCAAAGTTATCTTTTTGAAAACGATCATACATCAAACTTGTAAATACATTTTTCAAAAACAAAATACAAAATTAAAAAATATAAAAACTCAAAAAGATTTCCTTGATGTTTTTCAAAAACAAAAATCAAATAAAAAAAATAAAAAATGTAAAAGGCCAAAAACATAATTTAGTAAAAAATACATGACTTCTCATTCACATCAGATTCATGATTCGATATTTTCATCAAAATTTCTTAAATTGCCAATACGGGATCATGATCTGAGGGGGAGTTATTTTAATAAACAAATGTGTTCTCATTGTCAAAGCATGTGTTTTTGTAAATCCCATTCACGTACATCACCTTGGATTCTGATTGAAAAAATTCACAATGTTTTCAAAATCTAATGAAAACAATGATCTCTCGAATATTTGATAATTTTACTATAAAAATGGTATCTTTTCAAGGTGGAGTTTTTCATTTCTTTGTGGAAAATCTGAACTTTTAAAAAGAAAAATCTCATTAAAGGTCTAACTGTGCAAAGGGATCATACTCCAAGGGGGAGTTTTGAAATTTTGTTTTAACAAATTTCGGTATCAAAAACCGCTATAGCCAAATCTATCATTTCTTAAACATATTTTTAGAAGACAAAACTCCAAGGACTGAAAGTATCACTTTCCAAAAATCTAATTTCAGACTGTATAAATAGAAAATTAATTTCATTTCTTATTCTTTTACCATTCCGAATTTGATATCGAAAAGAAGAGAAATTTGTGTTTTTAACAAGATCGTGTTTTTGAGTTCATTACAATGACCACAACCTATTTCTCTTCTCAAACGTAAGTACTTTTCGATGTTACAGGTTTTGAAAAAGATTTTTGATGATGTTCTTGAGATCGAATTTAAATTCGATAAAATTAGGGTTTTCGAAATTGAGGATTTTTGAAATTAATGATAGAATAAGGATTATCATTGATACTGATAACGTTTGTGAAGGATTGATAGAGATAAATGGTGCTTAAACTCCGAGAATCACAAATTCGACAATTGGACAAAATTCGATAGTATTCAAACTTTCTCGAAATTGGTCTAAACACGTATACTTGATTATTTTTGGTCAAAATGGACTAGTTTTAGCTTAAAAAGGTTAATAAGATCGAATTTGTTGTAAAATTTTGGCAAGAAAACCATTTTCGACAAGTCAAATAGGTCAAAGTCAAAATTCAGAAAAGTCAAAACTAAAAAAGTCAAAGCTTATTTTCGGAAGTGTTTGAAAATGCACAAAATTTTTGGGGGGCTTACTAGTCTTAGTGTATGTTGATGATATATATATGAATGTGTTGTACAAAGCTCGAATGTTTGTAAATAACAAGATCAGTACCTCATGTGACTAGAATTTCAAACGTTTATGAAAAAGAACTTTAAAATTGAGCAAAAATGATCAAGTTTGATGAATAATATATCTTCTGTCAAATATATCTATTCTCAATTGTTTAAGTGGTCCAAGTCATGTCCGGTTACGATCGTTTTCAGCATTGAACAGAATGAGGAGTGAGTGACTTAGTGACCATTCAGTTGTTGAATTAGATGTGTTTGTTTACATGGTATAACAATTATTACAAAAAGCAAAATTAAAGATTTTCAAAATAACTTGAGTCAGATAATTCTATTCTTAATTGTTTAAGTGGTCTAAGTCATGTCCGGTTTTGACCGTTTTCTGCAATGAACAGAATGAGGAGTGAGTGACTTAGTGACCATTTAGTTGTTGAATTGGGTTTGTCTGATTTTATGTTATCAAACATAAATGATTTCACACAAATGATTTTTGAAAATGTTCTCAAATTTCTGTATTATGTCAACATGGAAAATTTTCATTTTTATTAGAATTTAAATGATTTCTCTTGAATTTTTCAAAATTGAGTCTTATTCAAAATTAGAGAGAATCTTCATTATTCTTGAAAGAGTATCATTACTGGTATGTGCTTAATTACACATACAATTTTCCATTAAAACCGGACTTAAATGACCAAAAATACATTGTATTTGTATGTTTTGCATTTGTATTGTGCAGGTAACGGATATCTAAGAAAATGACAAAAATGAAGCCAAAATGACAAAACCGAGCACGAGAACGGAAAGAGCGTGAAAGTAAAGTCAAATCAAAGTCAAAAAGTCAAAGTCAACCAAAATCAACCCCGATAAAGTCAAATTCAAAGGCGGAGCCGATATCGAAGAAATGTTAAATGGGCCAACCCGTACCCATCTAATGGGTCGGGTCAGCCCATTTAAACATTATGAAAACTTAAGAAGCCTTAAAGACTTATAAAAAGCCCAAACTCTTTTTATGATAGCCGGCCCAACAAACAAGCCCAAAACCATAACCCATAAACACTTAACAAGCCTGTTATCCCATCACCCTTTTTTTCCCTTACACCGTTAGTCCTTTAGGTGCAAACATTTACCACCCTCAGGGACTAATTTTGCCAAAGTTCAAACAATTTTCACTACCCGCCAATTGCTCCAGGTACTATTCCCCTTTCTTCGCCACCTTGTCGACTAACACCTCTACACACCTCACACCTTGGACCATAACCCAGCTGGAACACACCTCTCACCCTCCAATTGGTCGAAAATGATTAAATTGGAAAGTGAGAGAAATTTATTTATAAAAATTTAATATTTAATTTTTTAAATAAATTTAAATGATATTAGTACGTGATGGTAGAGGATACAGACAGACGAGGGTGATGTATGATTAAAAATTGAAAGTAATATTATGGAGATGTGGTGATATAAAAATAATTTTATGATGTTATTTATTTGTTCTGTTATGATAATGCAAATTATGATGTTGAAATTATGTAATATAAATTGATATTAAATTAAAGTAATAAGAAAAATTAGATAAGTGATATATAATTAATTTATTATGTATTAAAAGAAAAATACGAATGTCAGGCACAAAAACACACGCCATTAACCCCACGACACAAGATCCTCACAATGCATCATAATAAATACCGAAAAATAACCACAAACATATGAACCGAACCATTACATACATTTCAAAAACTCAAGTCACCAACCACATTCACAATCACGCAAGCAACCAACTCATTCACAACAAACAACATTCAACCACAAACCCACACAATCCTCAATCCATAATCACATCAACATTATTCTACCCATCCCACCCCACAAACACAACATCCATTACCTATAGCCCCGCACAGCCCATATCATCCACAATAATAACACGAAATCATCACCAACACACCAAACAACCCTAAAATTCCACATCCCAATCCAACAAATTAATATCCACCCAAGACCACACACATCTCGCACCCATCACAAACACCAAAGCGACATACCCCCAGCCCACACCCCCCAATAACCACCCAAAAACCAACACGAACCCACAAACCCAACCCAATCACCCACCCCCACACACTAACATTAATCACCACCACAAGCTTCACACACCGCACACCCCTAAAATGAATCAACCGCCAACATTATACCCCCAGCAACCTCCAGCCACATCCCCAACATCACAGACCACCCCATCGCCAAATACATCACCCACACGAATTAACAAAACGCCTTGGCAACCACCAACGTCCCCACCACACACCCATACAAACACTCCCCCAAACACCAACACACACCAATCCAACCCCACCGTACAACCGAGCACAACACCAACAAATATTACAAACGCACATCATTACCAAATCACCACCACACAACCACATCCAATCAACCATCCACCATAAACATTACAACCAACGGCCACGACTTCAAAAAACGTACGACCACACCATGCTGTCACCCCCAATCCCAACATCACCATCCCCAAAGCCCTCCACCCCAAACATCACCCATACCCCTAACAACATCCCAACCATCAACAAACCACCTAACATCCATACAACGACACCCAGAACAACGCACGAACCAACCAATTCAGTAAACCACCCATTATCAAAACCATCCAACCCCAACCATCTACGAATCACCACACACCTACCCACCCTCTATGAAAATCAATTTCACACACCAACACCCCCCAACACCCCACATCAACCGCCAATTCAACACACACATCACAACACACACGAAGACGGCCACCACACAACACACTACCACAGTACACACAAGTAATCAACACATAGAACAATCACCATCCGAAGAATCCGATAAACACACATTCCCACCCACTACCAAATTCAACATATCATACAAAATAACCCCCCCAACCACATTAACCAACACACAACACAACCAACAACTAATCACCGCACCCAACCAACGAATACACAAACGAACATACACAACCACCACAGTATCGCACGACCCACGACACCCCACCATCCTCCCAACCCCTTCCAACCCTCCAACTCCGCCCCCCCCCCCACAAAAACATCACTCCTCCCACCCCCCCCTCCCCCCCCCCACCCCCCACCCCCCAATCCCGCCTACCATAGACAACCTCACCCCCTAAAACACCCAACCCCCCGTACGACCAACATTGCCTCCCGTAGCACCCCAAACCCCCCCTGCCGCTCCAGCAAAAGCCCACCCTAACCCCCATAAAACCCACCCCACCCAAAAGCTCCCAGTAACCATCCCTAACAGACAACCCCCAAGTACCGACCACCACCTCAAACACACCATCACCCCAAGTGCCCACAACCCACAGGCACACACCTCTCCCCCACCAATTAAGGTCGAAAAAGATCCAACGATTGAGAATACACCCATTGAGATCACACCACTCCCAAGGTTCGTAATATAGAGAGGCTAGAAGCTTCCTAGCAAAGAGACAAGAATAAATGCAACTATGGTTTTGACTGGAATAAGACAAAGATTAAAGACGAAGCCAGAAACTTCATTAGCTTGTTATAATAGGACTCTATGAAAAGCCATAATGTCACCTAGATTATAATATTTTTTTTTACAAATTTCAGCTTATTTTTAGTGTAAACTTTCAATATTGTAATGTTTTGATTTTAAATTAATGAAAAGCAAGTTTTAGTAAAACTTCTCTTTTTAAGAATTTGTGTTTTATTGTTGTCAAAAAGTGTTTCATAAGCTACATTAAGCTCTTATATAACTATCATACAATATGTTTTAACTTAAATATTAAGTACTTAAGAAAATTTTAGAAAAAAACCAAAAAAAAATACACACTCTCAAATACCACAACTTAATGGATGATAAGCCAGTTATGGAAGGGCTTATGGACACCACTAGCTTGTTTTTAACAAGTTAGAGCTTGTAGAATAGCTCTAAGAGCAGTTGTTTGCCCTGTTTAAGCAAGGGCTTTGGTAAGTTTTCCATTTTTTAAATTTCTAGCTTATTTACTGTAGAATTGCTTATTGGTGCTTATCTCTTGCTTATATATGCTTATTCTAGCTTGTTTATGATGTTTAGTGCTTATTTTACCTAGGTTGTAGTTTAAAAATTAGTTGTGCAAGTTTTTCTTAAAAAACTGTCTTAAAAAGCTTAAAATTGTGCTTATTGTGTTCTAGCTTATTTGAGTGCTTATTAGTTGTTTAAACTTGCTTATTATTGTCTGTTTAACTTATTTAACATCTGGTTTTTGGAAAATTATGGCTTAAACAACTTTTATTAAGACAAAATACCAAAACTGTCTTTTAAAGGGGTGTTTGGTTTAACTATTAAAATGGGTCAAAATGGTCTTTAAACCATTTGGGTCATTAAGTCAACTCTCATTAGCCTTATTAAGTTGTTATAAGCAGTTTTAAAAAGTTGTCATAGTGAAAAAAAAGTTATTTTAAGGTGTTAAGAGACCATGCTTTGAATCTGTAATCCATTAGCTTGTTTAATCAGCTTATTAGATTAAGTCTTTTAAACCTGTGATATTTGTGATGTTTTTGAGTCTAATGAAGGGTTAAAACAAGTTAGAACCAAAGCAGCCTAATAGTCTGCATTTGTTGTTTTTGTTATTGCCAAAATCTGTCAAAAAAATTGCTAAGTGATATTTTTGGAAAAACAGCTTTTTCATTTGCTCATTGTTGCTTATTCTTAATTTCAAAATGTTTTTTGAAAAATGATACTTGTTCTTTAAGGTCAAATCTCAATCTGTTTGTAGGTCTTACGGTCATAAGGTTATGTTTGATTGCTTATTTTTAAGCTCAAAAGTAGTGTTTTATAAAGATTGAAAAGTTTCCTAAGTGTTGTGATCTGAGTAGACAGTTTTTTCATTAAGCTTTTTAAAGGCTTATTTGTGTTTCAAACTCAAATTTCATTGATGATTCTTGTAGCTTATTAGATAAACTTTTTAGGCATATAAGTCTCTTAGCCATAAGGACCTGTTTTGTAGCTTAAAATTAAGCTCAAAAAGTCCCCTTTTGGCTGTTTGCTTAACAGTTTGGCCAAAAAGCTCTTTTGCTTATTTAGGCTTATTTTTTTATTGTTTTTGCTTATGTTAGGTTTAGTATTGCTTATTAGGTTAGTTTAAGTCCATTTTAGCTTATTTACTTTAGGGTAAAGCTTATTTGAGCTTATTTACCTTTTAGTTTAAAGATTTTAAGTATTATAGCTTTTTAGTGAATATGTCTTTCTAGGTTATCTTAGTTGCTTATTTTTGTTCAAAAATGCTTATTAGGTGTAGTTAAGTATCTGTCTTAGCTTATTTCTCTTTTTGGATTGCTTATTAGTGCTTAAATTGCTTAACAATTTAACATTTAGTCACTTAGTGTAAAAAGCTTAATCTGTCACCCTTTTGTGCTTATTTTTGTGTTTATTTGTGGCTTAAATAAAAAGTGGTTTTGTAAAAGTTGCTTATTTTTAGCTTAACAAAAAAGTTGTAAAAAAATGGCAATTAAAAAATATTTGGGAGTTGGGGGAAGTCCCAAGTGAGCAGGACTCGAACCCGGGACCTCAACCCCCCCCCCCCCCCCTCAACCAAACGTTTTAGTATACACACCCTCTACCACTAGCGCCCTTGGGACTTTTCCGCTAACTCTTGCATAATCAATAAACTTATACACATTTTGAATCCCTTTTTCATATAATAAGTCGTAGCTTATTTAGGCATTTCTTTGCTTATTTGTTAAGCTGGCTTAACCAGCTTATTTTTCCTGCATTCTTTACAACTTTTAGGACTTTCCTGTAATTTTTTAGATTTTTCCAACTTTATTTGTTATTTTTCTATAATTTTCGTAATTTAAAAATAGTTAAATTAATCAGAAAAATACGAAAAAATAGTTTTCAGTTTTAGAATTAATATTTTAAGGTTTACAAACTTTAAAAACATTTTTATCATTTTTAGATTTTAAATTTCATTTTTAGCTTTTTAATTTAAATTTAGAAAATAGTTTTTAATTATAAAAAGTAGTGAAAAATATTTTTCTAAGTTTTTATCATACTTTAGACTTTTCTAAAGTAGAAAATCATTTTTTGGAATTTTTAGGTGTTTATTTGTTATTTTCTAGAATTTTAAATAGATTAAATAGGTTTTTAATTCATAAAAAATTATTAAAAAGTCAAAAAAATATAATTCCTTTTTAGAAAATTTTCTTTTGTCATTTTAGAGGTTTAGAAACTAAGTTTGCATTTTTAGGGTTTAATTTTGACTTAGTTGGTAATTAGACGCGTTTTTAGGATCCCCGGTTTTCGTTTTTAGTTTAAAATTGTGTTGCTTTAATTGTTTTTAGTGTAGATTGCATTAATTTTCCTGTAGATTTAGAAAACCCAATCAAAATCTTTGTTCCATTCAAGCATCAAATGTCAAACCGTCTTTCGACTTTCCATTGCATTCCTCGTTGGGGATAACGACCCGGGAATCATACTTCCGGATTTTCTACATTGAGATTTTTGATTCTTATTATATATTTATATATTTATTATATTTATATATATATAAAGGGTTGAATTTATCATTGTCAATTTTTGGCGCCGTTGCCGGGGAGGATTGTATACGATTGTCGTTGCGTTTGACAATTTGTGCTTTGAAGATCCTTCCGTGTGAAGTTATTTTGCTTATTTTCTCGTAAAAAATATACAAAAAAATTTTCTTTTATTAGTATATATATAAGATAAAAAAAATCAAAAAAATTAAAAAATTGTCCTAAAAAGAAAAAAATATATCATCAATATAATGTTCTCAATTGGAACATTAACATAAATAAGTTCCGAACTAAAGATCAAAAACTTGCCTTTTATGTCACTTGCGAGGTACGATTCACCTTTAAAAGATAAACAAACTCTAAGAGGGTATAGAAGAGGGTTATGAATTTTTTTAGGGGATTTGTGATTTGGTTAAAAATTTGTGGAATTTTTTGTGTTTTTTGTTTTTCGTATTGTTTTTTTTTTTTTTTTATCATCTTTGTGTGGTTTTTTATTGTTTTTTGTTCTTTTTTTTGTACATGATTGTGTTATGTTGGTTTTTAGTTTTTCTATTATTGAGTTATTTTTTGTTATGTTTGTGTAGTATTGTATTATTGTTAATTGTGAGTCTGTTATTTTTTTTGTGTTTTTTTTATTTTTTGTTTTTTATTTTTTTTTTTTGTTTTGGAGTGAAGTAGTGTTTGAGGAAATTTTTTTTATGTAATTATTTGTTCCTGATTTAATTTAATTATTTTATTTTTTTGGTTTTTTATTTTCTTGTATGTTTTTTATAGTTTATGTTTTGTTTATGTTTTTTGAAAGTGGTTTTTGTGTATTTTTTTACTTTTGTGTATGTTTGATAATATTTTGGGAGCGTTTGTTTTGTAGCTTATAACTGTTGGATGGGTTATCATAATTTTGTGTTATGTGACATGGTATTTTGTAGTATTTGTGTTGTTGTTTGATTTCTTATTTTTGTTTTGTTCTATTTTGTTTTGTAGATTGTGTTTTTTTTTTATAGTTTTTTTTTGTATGATTTAACAAATGGAGATTACGAATAATCATTATATAGATCTATGAAAGTTTTCAATTTTACAAAAATAATAAACAAAAAAAATAAATAGATACGAAATAAAAAAAACACGTACCATCCCCAGGGCTTCCCTAACACCCCCAGAACAACGCCCTCCCACGATTAATGTAATAAAGCGAAAAATTTCCCCGTATAATTGTGATAATAGTAAAATAGGTTTTGCATTTGATGAAAATTCTTGGTTTGTTATAGGACTCGAACTCGGGACCTGAACCCCCTCTCACCAAACGTTTTAGGCCACACACCCTCTACCACTAGCGCCCTTGGGACTTTTCCGTTAGACTTTGCACAATCTATATACTTATACACATTTTGAGCCATTTTTCTCATAAGCACTTCGAAGTTTATTCCGGGCTTTTTAGCGCTTATTTCTTAAGCTGGCTTATCCAGCTTATTTTTCCTAGGAACTTTACATCATTTAGGACTTTCCTGCAAATTTTAAGATTTTTCTAACTTTATTTGTTATTTTTCTTTAATTTTCGTAGATTAATTCAGAAAAATAGAAAATTAATTCAGAAAAATACAAAAAGTAGTTTTTAGTTTTAGAATTAATATTTTTGGGTTTACAAACTTTAAAATCATTTTTTGCATTTTTAGATTTTAAATTTCATTTTTAGCTTTTTAAATTAATTTTAGAAAATAGTTTTTAATTATAAAAGGTAGTGAAAAATATTTTTCTAAGTTTTTATCATATTTTAGACTTTTCTAAAGTAGAAAATCATTTTTTGGAATTTTTAGGTATTTATTTGCTATTTTCTAGAATTTTTAATTGGTTAAATTGGTTTTTAATTCATAAAAAATTATTAAAAGTAAAAAAATATGTATATAATTCCTTTTTAGAAAATTTTCTTTTGTCATTTTAGAGGTTTAGAAACTAAGTTTGCATTTTTAGGGTTTAATTTTGACTTAGTTGATAATTAGACGCGTTTTTAGGATTCCCGTTTGCGTTTTTAGTTTAAATGTGTGTGCCTTAATTGTTTTTAGTTTAAATTTCCTTAATTTCCCATAGAATTAGAAAACCAATCATAATCTTTGTTCCATTCAAGCATCAAGTGTCAAACCGACAAACGACTTTCCATTGCATTCCTCGTTGGGGATAACGACCCGGGAATCACATACTTTTTCCCCGGTTTCAACATTGTACATTGAGATTTTTGATTCATATTATATATTTATATATTTATTATATTTAATATATATATAAAGGGTTGAATTTATCATTGTCATTTTGGCGCCGCTGCCGGGGAGGATTGTCTACGATTATCGTTACGTTTGACAATTTGTGCTTTGAAGATCCTTCCGTGTGAAATTAATTTGCTTATTTTCTCGTAAAAAATATACAAAAAAATTTCTTTTATTAGTATATATATAAGATAAAAAAAATCAAAAAAATTAAAAAATTGTCCTAAAAAGAAAAAAATATATCATCAATATAATGTTCTCAATTGGAACATTATCATAATAAGTTCCCGAACAAAAGATCAAAAACTTGCCTTTTATGTCACTTGCGAGGTACGGTTCACCTTTAAAAGATAAACAAACTCTAAGAGGGGTATAAAGAGGGTTGTTCCAACGAACTACGACCCTAAAGGAGAAAGGTTTTTAATAGCTTCGCGCTTTTCTACTCCGTCGCTCCTTTGTGCGTTTTTCTCTTTAAAGAGCTACCGTGAAGCTTGTTGATTATTAGGTTTAAGTGTCTTATCTTATTGTCCGTTATTAAAATAAATTGTGAATTCATTGTTGAAAAACCAAAAAAAAATTAGTAAAAATTTTCTTTTTTATATTTTAGTGCATGCGCACTCGTTCTCAATCCCGTAATTCTAACCGTCAACAACAACAAGTCCCACCGACTTTTGTTGAACCATTTGATCTTGTGGAACCAATTAATAATCAAGCTCCTCCCGTAGTTACGATGGCCAATAATCGTACTATGGCGCAATTGCTCGAAGCACCCACCGAGGGTTACGAGGATGCAATCGTTGTTCCCGAGATCACCGCGGACAACTTTGAGCTTAAGCATGGTTTGCTTACTCTTGTTCAAAATAAACAATTTTTTGGACATGACAAAGAAGACCCTCATGCTCATATTCGATATTACAACAAGATCACTTCTACGATGAAGTTCCCGAACGTCCCGAGTACGTCAGTTAAGCTTATGCTTTTCCCATTTTCCCTCGAGGGGCCGCCCGGATTTGGCTTGAAAAAGAACCCCCTCGATCGATTCTTACATGGGATGATCTTGTTTCAAAATTCATAAACAAATTTTTCCCTCCCTCCAAAACAATAAACCTTCGAAATGAAATCACGAGATTTCAACAACGATTTGATGAAACTTTTTATGAGGCATGGGACCGATTCAATGATCTTCTTCGGGCATGTCCACATCATGGATTTTCGGAATTACATCAACTCGATACATTTTACAATGCTTTGAACACTAATGATCAAGATTCGTTGAATTCCGCCGCGAGTGGTAATTTTTTGGATAAAATGCCTTGAGATTGCCTAAGAATCATTGAGAGCAAATCCAAAGTTCGTAATTCACGAAACAAACCGGTTGTTGCCAAAGTGAGTACGAGCAATTCTACCCCCGGTATTTCTCCCGATGTTGCCGAACTTAAAGATATGGTGAAAGCCTTACTTCTCGATAAGAAAAAACAATCCTAATCTCCCGCTACCGTAAAAGCGGTCGAGGAAAGTTGTGTAACTTGCGGTGGTGCTCATTCTTACCGAAATTGTCCCGCCACCGATGGCAACGTTTATCGTGACAATATTCAAGAATATGTCTCTCAAGCCGCCGCGGTTAACTACAACCAAGGAAATACCAGTTACCGACCCCCGATTGCAAATCAAATTCGACCTCCCAGTTTTCCTCCCGTTCAACAAAACCATGGAAATAACCAAAACCGTTACAACCAAAACCGGGGGAATAACTACAGCCAAGGACAAATTTATCGACCCCCGATTAATCAACCTCCGACTTACCAAGCTCCGGCTCACCAAGCTCCGGCTCCTCAGACACAAGGTGTGTCGAAGACCGATTTTCAAAACTACGTCACAGCTAATGATGCGGTTATGAGAAA
>BQNB010028547.1:7461-45482 GCA_026074375.1 Tanacetum coccineum
AAAACATGTCAGATTCATTTTGCAAGTGATTTGACCTTGTAGTAATATCTGTTGGACTAACAATATTAATATTTAGACTACCAGTTTTAAATTTTGCACTAGGAGTATTAATACTTGGCCCAGCAGTATTAGTATTTGGAGTACTACTCTCAGGTTGCTCTTAATCACTAAATCCACTTGCTTTACTTACACCTTCATCATCCTTCTTTTTTGCATTACTATAAGGTTGTGGTTCATCATCACTAGAATTCTTTAAAGAAGAATCAAACATTGAACCATGTTTCCACAGTGGCATCACAATGTAGTCTTGGCTAAATTCAGTCTCCTTGCTAGTGTGACCTGCATCATTACTTTCTTCTGAACCTGCAAAATCATTAGAGTTTGTATCTGCAACAACTGGCACATAATTTATTGATTTTGTTAGACTATCAATATCAAACAGCCACTTTGGACCATCACTTGTAACAATAGGTTTATTCTCCAAGAACCTAATGTGCAAATTTTCTTCTACTTTCCTGGTTCTAATGTTGTATACTCTAAAAGCCTTACTAGTCAATAAGTATCCAACAAAGAAACCATCATCAAATAAGGTATTAAGGATGGTAACATGACACCCAAATGGTCTCATGAAGCTTGGAGCGGGAGTTTTACCTTTAAACAATTCATAAGGGGTCTTGTTATGAGGCTTAACTATAATTACCCGATTCTGCACATAGCAAGCAGTATTAACTGCTTCAGCCCAAAATGTAGTAGGTAACTTAGAGTCAGCTAACATGGTTTTAGCAGCCTCAATTAGTGTCCTATTTCTCCTTTCAGCAACACCATTTTGATGAGGAGTTCTAGCTCCACTAAATTCCCTCTTAATGCCTTTCTTTTCACAAAACTCATTCATAACTCTATTCTTAAACTCTGTCCCATTGTTACATCTGATTATTTTTACTTTCTTATCAACTAGATTTCTATCTCAGTTATAAAGTTCTTAAGGATGCCACTAGTCTCATCCTTAGAGACTAAAAAGAAAACCCAAGTGAATATGCTATAATCATCAGTGACCATAAGATAATATTTCTTATTCATTAAGTTGCTCACAAAAATTAGACCAAACAATTCCATATGCAACATGAATAAAGGCTGAGTAATAAAGTTCTGGATCTTGGACTTACAAGGGGCTTTGTGTTGCTTTCCCTTAAGGCAAGCAACACAAGTTTGGTCATTTTCAAAACATTTTACAGGTTATCCCCTCACAAGATTATCCTTAAACAGTTTATTTATAATTTTAAAGTTTATATGACCAAGCCTCTTATGCCATAGCATTGATTCATCAAGTGTGGCCTTTGCAACAAGACAGGTTAAGCTCTCTTTAGGAACAATATTTTTCATATCAACACTGTACATGTTGTTCTTCCTAGGAACATTAAGTAAAACCTGACTTTCATCAGGTAACTTAAAATCAGGAGATAGAACAAAACATGCACTGTCAGTAAAAAGAACACTGTTCTTTTTGTCACACATATGTGAGACACTAAAAAGGTTAAACTGTAACTCTTTGACAAAGTACACATCCTCAAAATCAAGCTTACCAGTTTTAAGAGTTCCTTTACCAGTAATTCCTTAAAGTCTGATAGATAGGACATGTTGCCTGTCATGTGCCTAGAGCATCCACTATCAACATATCCTTGATCTTCTTTTTGTGAATGACCCTTTACATAAAGATAAGGAAATTAGTTTCCTTTAGGGACCCAAGCCATTACTGACTTGGATCTGCCTCGTGCATCAATATAATTTTGTCTCTTAAAAGTAATTGATGCACTGTTAAGTTTCGTAGGTCTCCAAACCCAACATGCTGAGGCCTTAACAGCATTAACCTGATTTGCCCTGACAACATTAACTACTGCTGAAGTTGGCCTAGCAGTATTAACTGCTTTTGGCTTAGTAGTATAAACTTTTTCCTTATCATTATTAACTTTTTGGTTAGAGTTTTTGTTAGTTAATGTTGTTCTTGATTGATAGGGCCTCTTTACAGTTGATTGTGCTAATTTTGAAAAACATGACATTGGTCTAGCTCTATAAACTGTAGTTTTAGGATGAGCAGTATTAACAGGCCTAGTAGTATTAAGTGGTTTTAGGCCAGTTTTCATTAAAACTGTTCTGGGAGTCATGTTTCTGTGAGAGTTAGGATGAGCCTTTTTAGAAGAATAGTTATAATTTACACTTGTATAATTATTCCCATTTACCATCCCTTCCCTTTGATGGTAATTGCAGTGAGCTTGCACATGGTCAAAGCTTCCACAAATAAAACATGCTTTATTATACATCACAAAATCACCTCCTAACTGTTGGGATTTAAGATTATTTCAGTTTCTTTGATTCCCCCTAGTTTTTTGTGATCTGTACATCACTGCATACTTAACTGGTTTCCTAGCTGGTTTTTCTTGTTGTTTAACAGATTCTATCTTAGTAGGAAAAAACATTTGCCTTCTCTTTTTTGAGACACCAACTCTACCAATGGGGTATCAGAATTTTTCTTAACCTCATTAGAGGTATCTTTACAGACACTCTTACTGGCCTTAGGTCCATAGCCTTCAAACTCAGGTTGTTGGAACTCTTCAAGACCAGAGTTGGACAAATCAATAGTTGGGGATGCAAATAAGCTTGTAGGTGGAGGTGGAACAACATTATAGCTTACAAACCTACTTCCTTTTCTACTGTTAATCGATATTTGACTCCCTATTAATTTATCTAAGCTCTTAGAAGCATTTTTTAAGTTGTCAATTTTAATCTGATTGCTCTCTTTTTCTTTCTTAAGCTTCTCTATCTCACTTTTAAGAAGCATTGATTTCTGAGTCTTTAAATGAGGTATCCCTCTTTAGAACAATAATTTGGTTACAAAACATAACCTCATTTTTCTTGTAAAAGACAAGTTGTTCTTTTACAGAAGCTAAACCTCTTTTATAGGTAGCTAGATTAAACTCAGATTTATTAAACTCTATTCTTAAATTATCATATTGAGTTTTAAGAGTTTTAAAGCTTTTAAGATAGGTGTTAGTACAAGTTTTGTCATTATGTACCTCTAAGTTTAAAGAAGCCATAAGAGCCATGTTGGTAGGTACTTCCTCATCTGCCATAAAGCTCCAATCAAAACCAGCTCCATCAATAGCCACCATAGCTTTAGAAGAAGTTTCTTCCACATTCACAGTCCTTCTTGAGCTGTCTTGATTCATGTTCCTATTATCTTGATTCCTAAGACCTCTGCATTCCCTTGCAAAATGTCTCATCTTATGACAGTTGAAACATTCTACCTTGGACTTGTCATATCCAGCAGTATCACTCCCATTGATAATGATCTTCTTACCAGTTCTCTGGAAATACCTTCTTGCTCTCATGCTCAGTAAAGCTAACTGCCACTTTAAATCCATTTCTTCTAGGTCATCTTCATGGATTTGTTCAAGGTCTTCATGAACAAGTTGAGACCCGTTTGGTTGATTTGCCAAAAACGCATAGACAATGGCATTACTTAAGTTAGCAGTATTATCTGAAGTATCAATAGTACTAACAGGAAAGTTAGCAGTACTAACTTGAACATTGGCAGCATTAACTTCATTGGTACTGTTAGGAGATGACACAAAGGCCATGTTCTGAGAGCTTGAGTTTGAGTTTGAGCTTGATGTTACAGTTCTTTTGACCTCTTGTTCAACAATCTTAAAGTTGTTGTACAGATCATCAATGCTCATTGTGTCAAGTTTTGATTTATTCCTCCAGACCACTACATGAGTGTTCCATTCAAAAGGTAGACTTCTCAAAAAATTTAAGTTGAGATCTTCTTGAGAGAAACTGGCTAACAATTTTTTAAAGCCTGTTAAAAATAGAGTCAAGTGACTCTGTGCTTAGAGCATTGAAGTTCTCATACATCTGCTTCAGAAGTGTCTTTTGAGTCTTCCTTGTGGCATCATTACCACCAAATCTTGTTTGTATGGCATCAAACAAAGTCTTGGCATCCTTGTATTGATTGAATGTCAGTTGATGTTCATTGGGAAGTGCCATCAGCAACATACTTCTTGCTTTTACATCATTCTTCTTTTGGGCCTTCTCTTCAGTAGTAACAGGACCTGGTATCATTGAAGTAGAAGTACCATCAGCATTTGCTGTTGTTCGTGCTGTTGGTTTGAAAGAGTTGCCATTCTCTATGACATCCCATAGAGCATAGTCTTGAACTTGAAAGTATTGCTCTATTCTTAGTCTCCACATCTCATATTCACCTTGTTTGAGAATGGGCAACTTTGCAGTAGCATTGGTTTGGGCAGTTTCTAGATCCATCTCTTTGTGTGAATAAAGAGTTCTTCTTGTTTGTTTCTTCTAGATCAAAGTTTCAGAACACAAGCTCTGATACCACTTGTTGATCCCAACTCAAGATCTATTCTTTAGCTTGTAAAGATTATGTTACTTTGGATAAATCCAAAACAACAATGGTAGAAACTTTGTGAATACTAAAGAGTATGCGGAATCTACTCTTTAATACTTAGAAGAAATATCAATGAAACAGTAAACTTGAATGAACAATGATATAACCAAAAAGCTTCAATATTATTATGATGAATAATACGAGTACTTTGTCTAGTACTAGGGTTTACAACCTTGAAGCTATGCATGCAACTCTATGAATATCTATGTATGTGATAACCATAACCTAGGATCTCCTTTTATACACCAAGGAGTCCTTTACAAGATAACTACAAATCTTTGAAGATACTCAAGATCTTCTATAATTCTAATCATATACATATCTTTCTAACTTTGTAAGATATACACTTTGAATAAGTCCATACATATCTCTTCACACGTCTTTATCTTCATGCAGTCATTAATCTTCTTCTGGCAGTCTTAAGTCTTAGCGTATTACAGCTCTCTTCAGCAGTATTAATTTATATTGTCATTAACTAACTTTTACACTAGCAGTTCTAATCGGTTAGTACTGGTAGTTATAATCTGAGCAGTACAAACTTTTACTCTTGGCAGTACTAAGTGTAAAGACTTTTAATTCCCAACATGGGTCAATTTGCCAGAAAACTGTACGGCGATTTTTTTGAAAAAGAGGGGAGTTAAAATAATTTTCCAGAGTTGACACAAAACAGCATAAAATCCCTGGCAGCGGCGCAAAAGTTTGATGTGTATTCAAAATGCTGTTAAAATTTATAATGACTTGAAAAAACCAAACTATTATAGTGAAACACACGGGTAAAATTAAAACCCACGTAGTATATAATCGTTTATAGGTAAGACCAGGTTGTTCCCACAGGGATTTTTTGAGTAGTGTTCAAAAATCAGAAAGAAAATAACTTTAACAATTTTGGAAATGAACTTTTGTTAATTACCAGTGCTATCAAAATGACTACTCGTATAGTTTGAAAAATAATTTATAAGTGTTGAAAATAATTAGACTAGAGGTGGAACCCTAATTTATAAAAAAGGATTTTCTCATCAGAAAACGTTTTCACAAACTAACTTAATTAAATCAAGACTTATATTAGTTAACTAGAACCAAATGTGACACTCAAATAATCCCAGTCACTATACAGCAAAGCTATTTTATTATCAATTTACTAAGGTATTCTCAGGCACAAACGATAAAGACCATAGATAAATCTTTAAAACAACATAGATCATAACTGGTCTCTCAACCTATACCGATATGATTATATATTTTAAGTTGATAAGCAAAGATGACAAGATAAGATATAATAGGATTGCAACATAAGCTTGAGATTAAAGAGATCGTGATCATACCAAACACTTATTCATTATCATAACATCTCCGAGTAGTCATGAGAGATTTAGCCTCTCATAGCTAAGTATTTCATAACATAACTTTCTTCAGAAACAAACTTCATTATAGATCATATACTAGTATGATTTCTTCCTCGATCTAATTTCTTTGATCTTGAATCAACAAAAGATAAAGGAGTTTATCTTGAGAAAGGCTTTTTGTGGTAATGATGGAAATGGTTTGTGTGAGAGATGTTTTTGTGTTTTTGATGATATGAAAATGAGAGATTTTGAGGCTCTATTTATAGAATGAAATTCAGGTGAAAGTGCGGCGCACACAAAAGATTGTGCGGCGTACTTGGTGATTAAATGCATAAGTATTAAATGTTTATTGAGTAAGTGCGGCGCACAGAGAATTTGAGGCGTACTTAGGTGTAAATGCAGTAGCATAAAAGTTTTCATAAAATCTTCCACATCAGATGGGAAGTGCGGTGCACAAAGGAAATTAGATGCGACGTACTTGGTTGTGTTAATGGCTAATTTGACTGTCTTGAGTTGAAGGAAAGTGCGGCGCACAAATGGTAATGCGGCGCACATTTGGCACTTTGGGGCATGATTGTTGAGTCCACATCTTGGAATATGTTTTCTTTAATCATGTAAGTATTTGATATTGATGTATCTAACATCGGATGTCTTCAAGTGAACTGCAAGCATTTTTAAGCTATAAAAGTATCGAATAGTTCACGAGAAAATGAAAAATTATATACAAATAACGCCATCAGAAAACATGTAATAGATGTGGAGCGTTAACATATATACTTGAACTGGTTCGGGAAGGGGGTTTAGTCCTTCCGTACGTCTAGTTGCGAATCCACGACTCCGATACTATACTAGTATAACTGATAATGCCCAATTTATACATGTTTTTGGTGGCGTTATTTGTATATATTTAATCATTTCTCATGAACTTTTGATAGTTAATAGCATGAATTGGTTGTAGGTTCACTTGAAGATATCTCGATGTTCATACACACGAAGTCGAGTATTTAAACACAATATACAAGAAAGATAAAGTCTCCAACTCTGTAAGTCAAATTGTGCGCCGCACTTACCAATTGTGCGCCGCACTTACCCTCAAGTCAAAGGAAATTAAGACTTAGTCAAATAACGCATTAACTCAACAAGTACGCCGCACTTACTATTTTGTGTGCCGCACTTAAATTCCCAATTGAATTATGAAGAAAATGAAGACATACATCCACATGCATTAACTCCCTATGTACGCCGCACAAATATCCGTTGTGCGCCTCACTTTCCTATAAGCAATTTAAATTCCTGTGCTTTTAATCAACCAGTACGCCGCACAATCCTCCTATGCGCCACAACTTTCACCCCACACTCCAACAGCCTAAAATAAAAGATGAATTTTCACTTTAAAATCAATCCCACAAATCATTTTTCTCTTCATTCCTTAATCATCTCATCAGCAAATCTTCATCCATTCCACCCATATAACCAAAACACCATAAATACCACACCCTTTTGAAGATTTAAGATCAAACAATCAAGAACGAAGTAGAATATCATATTAGTATATTGAAATAATGGAAATTCATGTTGAATCATCTTATGTTTATGAACCTCTTAGCCATGAAAGGCTAAATCTCTCTGAAACTACACGTGACATTATGATAATGAATAAAGTTATTGTATGATCTTGATCCTGTAAACTCAAGCTTTATGTTGCGATCCAGTTATATCTTATATTATCAATTTTGCTTATTTTCAAAAAAAAACTTCGATTAATATAATCATATCGTATAGTCGAAAAGACTGGTTATGATCATGTGATTTTAAAGATTTACTATGATCTTTATCGTTGTGTCCGAGAAATCCACTTTTCTAAACTGAAAAACAAAATAAGCCTTGAAATTAGTAAACTGATTATTTGGAGTGACACATTTGGCCTAGTTTTAATAAATATAATCTTGAGTTAATCAGTTAATGAGTGAAAATGTATCTGACGGAAATCCTTTTTATACAATTTAGGTTCATTTTCAAGGTCTAATCGTTTTCCAGCCCACCCACTAAGAATTATTTCAATTATCCAGTAGTCCATTTTTATTATCACTGGTGTCACACCCCGACAATGGCAGAAACTAGGAATGCAACCTAATGATCAATCATAATCACAAATACAAAATAGAGAAAAATACTTTGCAAAAACTTCAAGTGCTATGAAGACCAACAACCTCGAACAACCTCCAGTGATGTCCCAAATTGCAACTAAAATCCACAATCTCTTACAATTATTCAAATGCCCTCATAGAGGTCCAAAATCCAACTTAAATCCAAAACTTCCAATCCTTAGCCAAAAAAAAATAAAAAAAAAAATTAGCAAAGCAAGACTTCCCACGAAAACCACTCGAAACACATTCTAAGTCATCTACCCCATAATCACCAACTAGTCCACTTTCACTCACCTGAAAATGATACACGATAAACGTCAACAATAATGTTAGGTGGCTCGTATGTTTGACCTTAAACCCAAAAGTGTGCAATATCCTCAAAACAGTGGACCAAAGTGCTATATGACAGTGAATATATGCAAACAACCTTAGCATCACCGCTAATCAACAACCATATGTCACTTGCACACCTAAAGGGCCTACTAGTTGGAGTACTAAAATTAGGGCATGACCTCACACATACTAGGGTAGGCTTACCCATCCGATCCAATAACCACACAGAAAACTAGGTAGGCGTACCCATCCAATCCAAACAATCACACAAATACTAGGATAGACGTACCCCTCCGATCCAAACAAGCATGCAACACATAATATTCACATTGCAGTCATAAGCACATATCTTGTCCTAAAAACAAAAGCACTTTATGGCATATCAATTCAAAACATTTCAAAACACATTTGAGTGTCATTTTCCCCCAACAAAAAAATAGTAAAAAATAGGGCTACGAGAACTCACCTCAAGCAAGTCTTTAGCAACCAAATCTCAATCACACAAGCAAATGCAATGACGTCCGTACACGACCTAGTCCAGTTAATGTCCCAATTTAATCATCCATTTCCAAAACACATTTGAGTATCATTTTCCCCCAATAAAACGTTTACTCATAGTAAACATATTCGAGAAGTTTCAAGAAAAAATTATATTTTTCGTCCTTTTTAGTGAATAAAAAAATAATAAAAAAATGAAAATTGGAAAAATCCGTCCTTAAGGTTAGCCAAATTGCCTTGATTTTGTCCCAAAAATTTTGAAAGTGCAAAAATCGACCCAAAATCCCAACTATTTGCAATAATCGTCCCAAAGTTAAGGAAACAAAACGATGAATATGGCTAAACTATGTGGGACGATATTTGCACTTTGGCTTAAACTTTAGGACCATTTTTGCACTTTCAAACTATTTGGGACGAAACATGTAATTTGGCTAAACCTTAGGGACGATTTTTGTAATTTACTCTTAAATAATAAAATAATATTTTATTATTTAATATAAAAAATCATGTTTTTAGGAAATTTTCTAAGTATAAACTTTTTTCGAAATTTCGACATGACCCGTACGCTCATACAACGTTTTCCAAGGTTTCAAACCTTATTTTCAACACTTTTCATAAATTTGACACTTTTCGACAAAACTCCAAAATCTCAATCTTTAATGTTTACTAACACGTTTTTCCTAAAATGTCCTTCAATATCATTTCGTAAATACATTTTCACTTTCAAAAGTTCGTCAAAACTCTCATAACGACTAAATATCACTTATTGGACTTTAAGGCCCAACAAGAGTCCATTAAGATATTTATAAGTCCAAAATACGATCCAAGTCCAAAACCAAGGTCCATTTACATATATAAGCATATACTCATAAGTAGAAAATAATTCGCATCACAATAAGCCCACCCATTAAGCCACGGCTTAAATAGACTTATTGAGCCGTGAGTCCATAAGCTCCAAAATACGTATATTAAGCTTGGAAATAAGCTAATAAGCTATGTATCGCATTTGGTTACTACCATAAGCCTCAAAATAGTCCATAAACATACGCCATAACAAAAAAATAGTCAAAATCACATTCCTATTGATTTTGGGAAATTTTCGTGGCATATAAGCCAAGAAATAGCTTTAAAATAAGCCCGAATAAGCTATACAAGCTACTATCAAAAAATAAGCTATCTAGCAACATATATTATTTAACCATCATGACCACAACATCAAAACTACAAAAATCCCTTTTTTCCTTTTTATAACCCACGAACCAAACACCACCTTTTTATTCGTTTCGCTTCCAAAAATCGATTTTCACAACGATCAACTTGTACAACTAACATCTATGCATCAAAACAAACCCAAAAGGACAAACGAAATTTAAATTTGAAAACTTACAAGAAAATCTTCAAAAATGTATATTTCGACACGAACCGGACAACCCAAACGTTGTTTAAATGAATACCCAAATACTCGTATCAACCCGGAATATCACGTTCTCGATCAAAGTTGGAAAATTTATGGATGTTTGTTGGTGGCTTAGTTCGGACGCACCATACACACACTTAAGTGTGTGTTTTATTTTTTTGAAATGAAATGGAATTATGAGAAGCTAGTGGAAGGAATATATTTGTACATCTTTGGGACACATTAGCTAAAATTAAGCCACCTTGTCCCCTTAACCATCCCATGACCGGCTATGGCATCCAAAGGGCCTCGGGTCTTTCTTTTCGTGTCGGGATCACTTAAATACTCGTAAAACTCAACCGTAAAATTTACCCCAAAGTTAATTAGCATTTTTATTCACCTTAAAAATACTTTTCCATTAACCTAGAGTATTCACACGACATATTTACACTTTAAACCCTTTCAAAACTCATCTGGACATTAACGGACGTGTCGGACTCGTTTTTCGGCATTTCTCAAAATTCACGGGTCAAACCACCCGGAATACAAATAACACAATAATACCTTCCAAAAGGGATTATTAATCACAATAAACCATAATTCACCACAATTCTCAACAAAATCACCACCGTCAACACGGTACAAAATCTGAATAAACTGACAAAAGTCAAATAGTTAAAGGACTATAAATGAAATTTTCAGAACACAAAAAGGGCAAGTTACATTTCCTACACCCGAAAAACATTTTCGTCCTTGAAATTCAACAACTACATCAACTAAACAAATCGGTAAACTCAATTTCCCTCTGACCTTCCACGTCCTACGTGAATTTAGGGCACGTTTTCGAGTTCCCACCGAAACCCTTGACGATGGTCAATCCACTATGCCTTCAGCTTCTTAAACTCTCTTTCCAAAATTTCCATAGGCTCTTCCACAAAATTCAACTTAGCATTAACTTGGATCTCATCCAAGGGCACTTGCAGTGTTGGATTAGCCAAACACTTCTTAAGGTTTGACACGTGGAACCTGTCATGAACACCATTCAACTCCTCAGGCAAATCTAACCGATAGGCGACAGGGCCTACCGTCTCAATAATCTCAAAAGGTCTAACAAATCTAGGTGCTAACTTCCCTTTCTTCCCAAAGCGTACCACACCTTTCTAAGGCGATACTTTGAGCAAGACATAGTCACCTACACTAAACTCTAGAGGCTTCCTCCTCTTATCAGCATAACTTTTCTGGCGATCACGCGCAGCCTTAAGTCTATCCTTAATCTACGAGATCTTTTCAGTAGTCTCTTGCACTAACTCATGTCCTATCAACTGACCTTCTCCAACCTCAGCCTAAAAAATTGGCGGACGACACTTTCTACCATACAATGCCTCAAACGGAGCACATCTCACACTAAAATGATAATTATTGTTATACAAAAACTCAACCAACAAAAGATGAACATCCCAACTTCCTCTGAAGTCCAGGACGCACGCTTTAAGCATGTCTTTTAAAGTTTGAATAGTACACTCACTCTGACCATCGGTCTGAGGGTGATAAGACGTACTCATGTCTAAACGAGTTCTTAATGCATCTTGCATTGACTGCCAAAACCTTGATGTGAAACGACTATCACGATCCGATATAATCGAGATCGGCACACCATGTCTAGCAACTATCTCATTCAAATACAATCTAGCCAACCTTTCCATATTATAATCCTCACGCATAGGTAGAAAATAAGCAGACTTAGTCAATCGTCCCATATGACCCAGGATTGTGTCATGCATACGTACTATCCAGGCAATTAGTTACAAAATCCATAGCTATTCCTTCCTATTTCCATACGGGAATCTCAGGTTGCTAGAGCAAGCCAGATGGCCTTTGATATTCAGCCTTAACCTTCAGACAAGTCAAACACTTATTAACATACTCAGCTATGTCCTTTTTCATTCTATGCCACCAATACATATCTCTCAAATCATAATACATCTTATCAGCTTCTGGGTGTACAGAGTACTTCGACTTATGGGCTTCATCCATTATCAATTTCTACCTTAACCCTTCAAAGGTACCCATATTCGATCCAGGTTAGTTACAAAGTCCCATCACTTTCTATTCTATATCTCATCCAAACCTTTCTGCAATCCCTGCAAACTACATCTACAGCCCCCTTCTAACTCTGGTAATCCTACTTTGAAACACGACGTGAAGGGTCATATTCATAGCTCTAACTCTCTTAGGCTTTACTCTTTCCTTCCTACTTAGGGCATCAGCCACCACATTCGCCTTACTAGGATGGTAGCGAATTTTCACAGTCATAATCCCCTAAACAACTCTACCAACGAAGTTGTCCGCAAATTCAACGTTTTCTGACTATAGATATAGCTTGAAGACTCTTATATCCAAATAGATACACTCTTTTCCCCTACCAGATAATGTCCTCCAGATCTAAGTGTAAAAAAAAAACCGACCGCAACCCAACTCCAAATCATGGGTAGTATAATTCTTCTCATGAATTTTCAACTGCCTAGACGTATAGGCTATCACCTTACCTCTTTGCATTAACACACAGCCTAGTCCTAGCCCGGACGCATCACAATATACCATAAAGTATTTCGATCCTTCGGGAAGAGCTAGAACAGGCGCATTACATAACTTATCCTTCAAGGTTTAAAATGTCAATTCTTGTTCCTCACCCCTAATCGAAAGTCTTACACTTCTGAGTCAAGATAGTAAGATACTTAGCTATTTTAGAAAAGTTCGCAATGAACCTATGGTAATACCCAGCCAATCCTAAGAACGAATAAACCTCAGTCGGAGTTCTAAGGGCTTTCCAATTCTTAACAACTTCAATCTTACTAGGGTCTACATGAATCTCATTACCATTTATCACATGCCCAAGAAACTGTACTTCTCTTAGCCATAATTCACACTTAGAAAACTTAGCATACAGTTTCTCCTTTTTGAGCAGTCCCAAGACTAACCTTAAGTGTTCTACATGCTCCTCTCGAGTCTTAGAGTAGATTAAGATATTGTTTATAAACACTATCACAAACTTATTAAGATAAGGCCTACAAACTCTATTCATCAAATGCATAAATACTGTTGGAGCATATCATACCTAGGGCATTACTGTACTCGAAATGTCGATAAGGGGAAGAGTTCTAAACTTAGTCTTGGAATTCATCCTCATGCACTCTCAGTTGAAGAATCCCAAACCTAAGTGCTATCTTCGAGATTAAAACTGAGACCCTGTGTAGTTGATCAAATAATCATCAATTCTAGAAAGGGGATAACTACTTCTAACATCAACTTGTTCAATTCTCTATAATCAATGCACATCCTAAAAGAACCATCCTTTTTCTTAACAAACAATATCGGCGCTCCCCAAGGTGACAAACTTGGTCGAATGAAACCTTTGTCTTGTAGTTCCTTGAGTTGTCCCGACAACTCCTCCAATTCAGAAGGTGCCAACCGATAGGGAGACTTTCCTACCGACGTTGCTCTTGGGATTAACTCAATTTGAAATTCAATTTCCCGAATAGGCGGTAATCCAGATAGGTCATCTAGGAATACCTCAGGAAAATCTCTAACCACAACAATCTCTTCTTGTTTCATATCACCAGCCTTAGCACCCATAAAAAATCTTGCTTTCTCTTCTGGTCTCTCTCCTAATACTATAAGCACCTTGCCATCGGTAGTGGTATCCTCACTACTTTCTCATGACAAATTATTCCACCGGTAATAATTAAGACAACCATCCATACCTAATCCACATCATAACTTCCATGCCCGAAGGTATCAACAGCGATGTCAAAACCATACCCTCGATTTCTATTTTGGCAACCCTTAATAACCTTATCAATCTCTACTAGCTGCCCGCTAGCTATCTCAATCTCAACCAAATTCGCTGGGCTCTAAGCCTAACAGGGGTATGAAAGTAGTAGAAACAAAACTATAGTCGGCACCAGAGTCAAATAAGGTAGTGGCAAATGTTCGTTGTAAACATACTTGTCACAATGTATGGATCTTGGCGATCTTCCTCTGCTCCTAACATGAATGCCCTACCCCTAGCCTGGTTCCCTTGGTTTCCACGACCCTGACCCCTGTTATTAGCAACAACTTTGGCTGGACATTTTCTTCTGGTCCTTGTGCCCCCTATTAATCATGTGGGGGGACAAGCTGACCAGACATGTCCGGTACTTACCACACTCATAACATGCTCTAACGTTAGGTTTCTAGCATTGACAGAATTCACATTTCCTCGACACCCTCTACAATCCTTTGCCAAATGACCCGGGCGGTACAGTTGTAAGCATGCGCGACAAGGCCCTCCGGGTGCATGGTAGGAGTTGCAGATGGTACACTTGGGCCAAGTACCCGTATTCTCTCTTCCTAAAAGGTTTGTGGTAGTAGCAAAAGCATTCCCTAGTCCTAGTCCTCTTATTATCATTCCTACCATTCTTATCCTTGCTATGTTCCCCCATATTTCCTCTTTTCTCAACCTTCTTAAATTGATTCCATTTCTCACCAGCCTCATCAGTCAGGGCACCATAACTCTGGCACAGCCTTTATATAGTCTTTGCCTCTGTTGCTGCCGACCCATCCTAATGGATCTGTGACAAGGCCATACACATACCTCTTAATCATTCTACTCTCTGTAGTTACCAAATGTGGAACTAACCTAGCCAACTCATGAAACCTATCAGTATACGCAGCATGGCCAGGCCCAAACATGGCATGATTCCACCACTCAGATTCTAACTTTTGCATCTCATGACTAGGACAAACCCCCCCCCATCCTTGTATCGTCTAAACTTAAAAGTCATTCCATGATCATACTAAAAGCAACTTCCCGCTTAGCGTGCAGATCTGAGAGTTCCAGTACGTTAAAGCCTTACCCACAAATGAACCAGTAGTGTATTTTACTTTTTGGTCAATACTACAACCACTCATATCATGCACAGACTCTATTTTCTTAATCCAACGAGTAAGAACTACAACACCTCCCTTACGATCATATTCCTTAGGGTTACAAGCTAAGAACTCCTTATATGAACAACCTACCCAGTTTCCATTTACTATCACATTCCCAACATTATTCTGAACGTTCTCATTAACCACATTACCATTCTGATTTCCAACATTTCCCTCGTAAACCTAACTTGAACCTAGCATGCGGGTAAAGAGGTTCTGCAGTTGATTGCAATGATCATAGAGAAGTCTATTGCGCCCCCTTGCACCCTCACATTCCCATTAGCTCCCTCTACACCCCCATTAGCTCTCAAACCCTGGTCATTTCCTTGACCATTCAAATCATCAACACGCTCATCATTACCTTCCCTAGGTCTTTTACCCCTTCCACTTCTACCAACCCGTACACCCGTTCCCCCTCCTAATGATTCGGTAGCAGATAGGCCAGCACTTCGGTTCCTCATCCTTGACGGCATTATGTATACGATGGAGAACATGGGAAACGTTAGGTAGGCAGGAAGACTCA
This sequence comes from Tanacetum coccineum, assembly GCA_026074375.1. NCBI lineage: Eukaryota > Viridiplantae > Streptophyta > Magnoliopsida > Asterales > Asteraceae > Tanacetum > Tanacetum coccineum. The sequence goes on from BQNB010028547.1 coordinate 23,132, forward strand.
CACATATATAGAATATCTTACTATATATACAGATATACACATAACACCACTCTACAGTGTCAACATCGATTTGTGTAAACAAAATTACTAAGTATGAGTGAGTTGTGATACGCTTATAACTAGGTTGGCAACCATACTTATATTTGAATCCCTTCCTAGTCATATTCAATATTGAGCTCACACATTTCAATGACTGACATAACTAAAGCACCAAACCGCGAATGCGCGAAAGCAAACAAAAGCGGAACACCGCGCACATAGATCCTATACACAACTAAACGTCGGATCTTAGGCTATAGTCTAGGCCAATCCACCTATTTCTTTATAACCTTGGTACTGATACCAATCTGTCACACCCCGACAATGGCGGAAACTCAGGAATGCAACATAATGATCAATCATAACACAAGATACAAAATAGAGAAAACTACATTACAAAAACTTCAAGTGCTATGAAGACCATCAACCTCGAACAACCTCGAGTGATGTCCCAAGTCTTAGGAAGATTGTACTCTAGAACTTTGGTTCAGAGTGTCTAATATTGTCATGAGTTTGATTGGAAAGTTTGGAATTATTGTATCACCGTTCGGGCCATCATAATTCCTAAGTTATTCAGTAAACGTTTGAGGAGCTAGGGCACTTTAAATCGTAAACCCAACAACTCAGTCAGAACGTAATACCAAGATGAAACCTCTTAATATGAAGCTCCCTAGTATTGTGATATGATATAATCGGTTTTAAGCGTTTTAATCAATATCTGGAAATGTTTTAACATGAGAACGTTAATTAAAGTTATGTCTTGTTAAAGTTTTTTAAACATGATTTTATACTTTTTCAAATAGTTACATTTTAGACCTTGAGTTTTTGAAAAGTGCAAAATTATACCCTTTTGGTATTGCACTTTTACGAGTTTGGTCCTTCAAGTTTAAAAGATATACAAAGTAAACCTTGTACTTTGAAAAGTGACATAATAAACCCCTATAGTTATAACTTTGATAAAATGACATATTCAGCCCTTCTATTTATTATTTCAGAAAGTTAAGATATATACCCCTTGCATGATTATAAATTACAAAACATGTCCAAAATTGCCATCACGCTTATGTTAACATTTCAAAAAAGATATTTATAATTAAAATAAACTAAAATATGAAGATTTTAACGCAACGAAAAGTTTAAATAACTATTCGAAACTAGGAAGCAAACGGGTCAAATTAGGTTTCAAAACTAAACGCGCGGGTTTAAGTCAAATTCCTTTTCCAATAATCAATAAAGTTATATATTTTAACATTATTTAAGCATGTCTATGATAGATGAAAACAATATTTAACCATTATACCATTTAGTTTAAGAGAAAAACATAAAATTAGGGGTTTCGGTGTACGGTTTTGGATCAAAATCTGAAAATGTGCATGAATTAGTTTATGAAACTTTAACAAGAGTTTATTAGGATCATATAACATTATAAGAGTTTAGGAGCAGACAAGTAGAATCCTTAACCTGGTTTGAGCTTAATCTTGAAAACGGGTTGAAAATAGGGGACTTTTAGCTTCGTACGCCTAGAGTAACGACTCCGGGGCTTCTTTTCATGGTTTCTTTGCTTCACTTCTTTTCTTGGACATCATAGGATCTATTAAGTTCATATATAGCAAAGTATTGCTGCTATGATTGGTTAAAGAGAGGAATGGGATGAGTAAGAAATGAAGTGTTTATGGTCCTCATTTAATAGTCAAATGACCCTTAAATGCCAGTAACTTATATCTATATGGGACCGTGTGGTAAGGATAGTAGGATGATGAGTGAGGGAAGTCAAGATGATGAGTATCGAGGGGCTATGGAGGCTAGGTAAGCAAGGTGGAAGGTTTTTTAGGGTGTTTTTAGGTGTCACGGCTAGAAATGCACCAAGGAGGTCATGTGAGGCTCATTTAGTTCCAAGATTCACAGGAGCGCTTGAAGCAGCTTAGGATAGTGTGGTGCTTGTCATGAAGGTGCTTTTTTGCCAAAAGATTAGTTAAAATGGGTCAAAATGAAAGAAACTAGGTTTCGGGTACATTAGGGATTATTTAGGGTTTTCAATCTTGGATTTCATGTGTACTTGAAGGATAATGATAGATATATGTTCACAAGAATTGTATTAAGGATTAATAACAAGAATTGTGTTGATCCATGATCTAGCTCATCTAGGATATCATAATCATGATCCAGCGAAATAAAAAATAATACAATCATAATTAAGAACAAGGTGTTACTACTAAACATTAAGCCTTTCATTGTATTTGATCAGGATACAAAGGCTTACTATACTACTAAGCTACTAATAAGCTAGCTACTAAAGCTAGGCGTCTTACAAATGACTTAACGCCTAGAGTACATCACATACACCTTGTGGTTTACATTTATGACTTGAAATGAATGATAACCTAGCGCGTCAATCCCCTCTTTATAAACTAGAGGGGGTTATGTTTACAAGACAAGATAATATCAAATAAAATTAGAAAACTATAAATCAGCATGAAATACTATTTGACTAATCTTCAATCAGCATTAATGTTGATCTTTATCTTTTAGCTGAGCATTAAATAAAACTGTTCGACGAATCTTCAATCAGCATTAATTTATATCTAGCTTTGTCTTGTAGTTCCTCCCATCTTAAAAATTATGTTATTTATTTTGTCATAACACTCAAAGTATAATTCCTAACAATCTTCCCCTAGTTGATAATGACAAAACCAATAAGCACAAGCTTCCCCTAAAGCTAATATAGATGAAGAACTTCCCCTGAATCCATGCACTCTTCCCCTTTTTGTCATAATCAAATAGGAGTGCATGTAGATGGTAAATAAACAATAAGCTTCCCCTTAACATGTTTACCATCTCTTGAATCATGGAACTAAGCTAGGCCCAAGCACAAATAAATCAATGATGAAGAAAAACGAATAATATGAATTTGTTGAAGAAGTTGAATTTCCCAAACTTGTGTCTTATATCCTGTTTATCCACATGACGTCGAGTCTCATACCTGCTATGTATAAGTAGACCTATGTCTCTTGACAAAATCCTCATTCCTCTATTAAATGAGACACTGAGCACAATAACGTAACTCCTTAAAGTGATAGCAAATGTACGTAGTAAGCATCATAAGGTAGATCGTACACCTTTGCTAGATTCATCAAGTCTTCGTCACCGCCTTATAAATACGAAAAGTTATCTTAAAGGGACCACTCTTAAGAATATATTAGAATCACAAAACCTGTGAAAATCAACTACAACATCAAATAAGTAATAATCAAATGTCTTCTTCAAATAATCTCCAAAACGAGCCATAAACATCATCATCGTTCAAGATCCAAACGCGTCCAAAACCCAAAATGTGTGTGTCATCCGATATCGGCCAACGCTAGCGGTACAAACTAGCTATATCGGACAAAACTACCCGTACAAACCAAAACTGTCATTAGTGACCATATTTCTGTCTCAAATCTGTCACTAAAGCTGTCACTGACTGTTGCTGAGTGGTTGCAAAACTATCACTGATCTGCACTTTCTTCAACCAGTACAAACGACCAGTAGGAATGTAACACAACCAATAGAAACCGTTTGAAGAGCTAGCATAAATCGTGAACTACCAGCAGTAACCGACATACAACCAGGAGTAACCACGAGCGACCAGTAGTAACAATGAGCAACCAGTAAGAACACCATATACCCAGCAGGATACGAAAACAAACGAGTGCTACAGTTGCAAGTACTAAACCTTTTTTGAAATATGTAATGATGTCAGTAAATGACACCAACAACTTCCTGCAGCAATATCCATGTCCAGATCATCGACCCAGAAACTGTATCATAATGTTCACAATCCAGAAAAACTAAACCAGTATCTAGTTCCTGCTGCCCTTTCATAGCCCTGCTGCTGCTTCTACTAGGGTTTATAAAAACCCTAATCTTTTCATTTTTGTGGTTCAAGACAGAACAATAAAACAATACGAACAATGCCATATCCGAACACAAACCAGATCCAAACTTTACATATTCACTTCTTTTTCCTGAATAGTGCTTACAAAACATTGCTTATTACATCTCATTAGGATCATTGTTGGTCCCAGACCTACCTCCCTATAACCGCCCATTGATCCATCTCAGATCAAATCACAACAATAATAATAGGGTTTGAAAAATGAGCTATTATTACCAGAGACAAACAAAAATTTGTATCTCAGCTAAAGTTCATCACGTTGATCCCAGATCACACTCCCCATAGCTAGTTGAAATAATAATGAGGTTTGGTCCCAGACCAAAATGCGGCATTATTATGTTATGCAATAAACAGCTTATGAAGAACAAAATCAAATCAAGCAGAGATAAATATGATCGAACCATATCATTTTCAGAATTAGGGTTTTGTGGCCTTCAAGAACATCATGGACAGCAACACGACACCTTGTAGATCCTAGATCGAGAGCCACAAGGCTTTGATACCACATGTAATCACGATCTAGCTCCATCTAGGATATCATAATCATTATCCGCATCGGAATAACAAATAACACAATCAGAATTATAGAACAAGGTGTTACTACTAAACATTAAGCCTTTCATTGTATTTGATCAGGATACAAAGGCTTACTATACTACTAAGCTACTAATAAGCTAGCTACTAAAGCTAGGCGTCTTACAAAGACTTGACGCCTAGAGTACACACACACACCTTTAGGTTTACATTGTGAATTGAATGAATGATAAACCTAGACGCCTACCCCTCTTTATATACTAGAGGGGTTAGGGTTTACAAGACAAGATAAGATCAAATAAAATTAGGAAACTATAAATCAGCATGAAATACTATTTGACTAATCTTCAATCAGCATTAATGTTGATCTTTATCTTTTAGCTGAGCATTAAATACTGTTTGACTAATCTTCAATCAGCATTAATGTTATTCCAACTTTGTCTTGTAGATCCTCCATCTTTAATATGTTTTGTCATAATCAACTCAAAGTATAAATTCCGTAACAAATTGGATAGTTGAACGGGTTAAAATGGCGAAAACGATAAACGGGTCGAAGTTTCCAATTAGAGGCACAATTAGGTTTCTTGATCAATTTTGCATATAGTTGAAGTAAGATGATGAAATGATGATTGTATATGATTGAGAATGTTGTAAATTAAGTTATTACAACTTATTTGAGTTTTGGTTTAGGTTTACAATGGATAAAAATGAAGAAGCAGGTCATGAGGTTTATAGTTTGCTTCGGTTAGGGTTTCGAGACTTTTGTATTAGGGTATTAAGAGTAAAAATGTTGTAGAATAAAAAAAAAGGGGGGTATTATGAATAGAATAATTAGGTGTTTTACACATTTGTATATTTGATGTCTTAGCTTGTACAAAAGTGGTGGTGAAGAAAATTGAAAGGTAAAACGAGGATAAAACGCTATTTTGGTTTATCCGGCATTAATACCTTTTATATTGTGCTTTGAAAACTTGTACTTGACTAGTAGGGAGTTTTATATTTTTCAATTGAAATGTTATATTACTATGTAATATATGCTTTAGTAGCTGTATATGTCCCTTAATATTACACCTTTATGGAAATTAGGTGTTTCAAGCGAGGTATACAATAATGGTTTAAAGCCCGTTTTGGATATAACTTACGAATGGTACATCTAGTAATAATGTACTTTGTAAAAAGGAAATGAAAGATATTGACTTGAGCATGTTATGATTTTGCTTACATATATGAAGATATATTTCCTATAGATATTTTGCTGAGCTCGCTACTTTAGTTATGTAAGTTACATGACATACAGAGCATATTAACAATGCATGAATGTAATAAATCAAAAATTTCCCCGAACTAATTGTAAAATAAAACATAGGTTTTGTATTAGATGAAAATTATTGGGTTGTAATAGTCCCCTCCACACCTTACAGAAATCTCGTCCAGATTTAGTTGAAAGTTGTAAGATATTATTTTAGGAATAGATGTAGTACTGGGTATGAATTTGATTTTATGTCCAAGTTCACAAAGTCCGACGTGTGTGATGCAGTTATAATTAGGTGCGCACCAAAATATAATTACTCTTTCACACGTCTACTTATTTTCAAGACTACACCTCTTGATGACAGCCAATAGAATTTCTTCAGATCCTGATAGAACCTGGGTGAAATACTTCGATTTACGGAACCTGTGGGTCATGGGCCTACCATGCTTCTGCTGCACTACTGTGATTGTAAAGAATCGTTATTCATTAACCTTTAAAAGTCAACATCGAATAAGAATCCTATCACACGTCTTTTGTCAAAAATTTTCATACCTAGTGGTATTGAAAATCAGTTGACAATGTAAAGATTCTTGTGTGTTTCCTGTTATAATGTTTGCATAATATACTAGAGAATTTTATAATACGAGATCAAGAATGAGTAATGTCAAGGAATGATTATGAATTTGTAAGAGAGTTGCTAATCACGTGAGATACAGATTTGGAAATGAACAGATATGAAGGTAATGAAGGTAATAATGATAATGATTAAGGAATTGTTTGTACAAACGGATTGAAAGAAACTTGTTTGTACGTATGTTATATACTTAAGCCTACTGTATTTATAATTTTGTCACTTTCAAAAAGAAGCATTACACTCCTTTGTAACTGAGAATTTATAAATTCATAAGTTCATGAATTTATAATACCTTATTCAAATGAAAGTGACCTAAATTTAATTTCAATAATATGATCATAAATCGTCTTACCTAAGCATAAAAACACGATATGGTAATGTGTAGAAAATGAATTGTTAGATAATATTCAGATGTTGATTGTACTGACGCCCATATAATCGAGGATGAAAATTTATGTTGCAAAGTATGAGAGATATTTAGAGCTTAAACAGAATAGAATTAGTAGAAATTGACAAACTATGTCGAGTTTTGATATCATCAGATAACAAGATGTAACGGAATCATCACTTTATTATTTAATGGATAGATTTACATATGAAACTCTAAAAAGAGTTGATACTTATGCTACGTATCTCGTAGTAGAAATCTAGATAAAAGTAACAAATACAAGTTTGTAGTGGAATGAATGGGGTTTTCAAATGAAGAAGATTCTGATGAACTTAGAATCCTCGAGAGTTGTTTCTAGGGTAGAAATCCTAAAGTGAACAAAAGCAAGCTCATCTCTGAGTATGCTTTCCTATGGCCCAATTATTTGCTTTTGAGTGCTGATTTGCGTAATGTTCTTTTTTTCCACAGGCATTACAAATTACGGATACTGTTTGTAGATCGTTTCTAGTTGTTGGTCTTTTGTTTTTGCAGTACTTGGTCTGGTGACCTATCTTGTTGCAAACCTGACACTTGACACTGCAAGATCCCATGTGATGTAGTCTACATCTTTTACACAAGGGAAGGTTTCCAGTATATCCATTGGTGGCAGTATAAGTTCTAAAGGTTTCTTGTCTTCTATTTTGCTGTTGGTGGCAATCATTGTTATGGTTGTTTTTGTTGTGTTAGTTCTTGGTGTATTGTTGTTAATTGCGATTGTTAGAGTGGGTTATTGTTGTTAGTTTGGGATAGTTATTGTTGTTGTGTGGTGGTTTCCTCATCCTTCAAACTTTCTTTTGTGGAACGTTGATTCCCTTTCTTTCTACTGGAGTTCCGCTTTGGTCCTGGTGTTCTGTTAGTATTGTCAGTATTGCCATTAATGCAGCCTTGCTTTCAGAGCTGAGGTAATGCATCATTAATTAGTTCCGATGGGCAGCTAAAGTTATGGCTGGAGTTCAGATGTTGACGTCCTTTTGGGAGCAATATCTATCAACAAAAGATAACACGTAATAATAATGATATTCCAATTATAAAAGAAATTTGGATGCGTTAAAATGCTTAAAGAAAAATGCTTATTTTTTGAAATTTTTAAGCACTTAGAGGTTTATGATAAAGAAGAAGATAATGATGCAAATTGGTGGAAATGATGATCGAAAGAACGATAATTGGAAACAATAAGATACAAAACGGGATTGATTTTATAAATAATTTGGCCATTTTACTGTACATAAATGTCCAAGATTTGACAAGGATTTTTTTATTTATAACCACACATCCCGGGGCTAAGATAAACTATAATCTATTCTAAAGTTGTTGATTCTGAGCCGATAGATGATATCCTAAAGATCCTCCTGATCTGTTTGGTGACGAGCTTGGATAAGATCAGAAATTCTGTAGTAAGCAAAGGCAATCTTATCCTTTTGCCCTAACTGCTTCTTTTGAAGTTTGATAATCTAAGTAGCGGATTTGTTCTATGATTTTGTCTTTAGTCATCACTATTCCTTCGTATGATCATTCTATCAATACGTCCTTCCTTCATTTTCTCGATGTGGTGAAGATAGAGTTCATCTAAGTAATTCAAAATATCTTCGATTTGTCCCTCATGATGTTTCAGATACATCTTAATTGGACATTTTCCTATTTCAAATATCTGAGGTTGGGGAAGGAGAATAAATGAGGAGATGTGATTACCAATCACAGGTTTAGATTACGGGAAGCAGATTAGATAACGCAGTTGAGGCTGAAGATGGGGAAAGGATCGCTTCTAGAGTGGTAATAGTTTTTTTCAAGAACAAAGAAATATTAGATGATCAAATATTATGATGGTGTAATCTCGGAGAAGGTAGTCACATAGCTGGTGAAGTAATAGGATCTGGTGATGAAATAGGTGATTCCTTAGCATAAAATTCTTGTACTTTCTTCAAATAAGGATTATTTTAGAAAGATTAGAACAACTTCAGGGAATCATATATTCTTTAGAGTTTACCGAAGAGTTAAAAGAAATTGACTTCCCAATGAAACTGGGAAATAATCAAATGATATCGTATATAGTTAAGAATATCATAGAGGGAAAAGAGCGTCCTAAATATCAGAATTAAGCGATTGGAGAATACACGTTCTGTTAATCAACCGAGATTAGTAATATAACATAAGTTATATATGAAATAGTATAAAAATATGTATATTTAACATACTTGTTCCGAATGTAGTGACACGGAGGACTGATGGCTAGAAAGAAATGTGGTTATAGTTTAAGTTTTGACCTTGTTCTCTATAACCATGGCGCTGATACCAATCTGTAACACCCCCATTTTACAATTTAGCACGGGTAGCTAATCAGGGTATACTTCATGAAACAACAATCATAATCATATAAAACACCCAAAAGAGACGTTTATTCAAAGAAATGTTATCATTCATTTCAATCAGAGTTTACAAAGCAGGTCCCAAAAACTAGTTACATACAATTAATAATAACAAGTTTTAGCCATCTCGAGTCATGCCACTCGTGCGTATATTGCTCAATAACCTGAGATAAACATGCTAAAAAGTCAACACAAAGGTTGAGTGAAATTCATAGGTTTGAAATGTAATAGTTATGAATACAATGTTATAATGGAAAATATTGGCAATACTGGGATAAATATCATAGGAACATTTACTATCACTGGAGAACAGTATTGAACAAGGAAAACAGTTGAATATTATCATATGGTTGAATGCAAGTCATTATAATGGTTAAGAAGTTGTAAACGAATAGCAATTTATCATGGAAAAATCAGGGAAACATGTATTATTGTTCCTAAGCTCCATGACATCAATACATTAACAATGGTGGAAACACCGTAGTGAAATGTGTTAGGGACAGATGTCCCCATGAAAAGGTAACTTGCCCCCCATAGGTTACCTATTAGGACATATATAGTGCGATTTGGCTACCCCAAGCAAGGGTATACCATGAGCCTCCCCCCAATAGATCTATTCACAATATTCGCGTTCACTCGCAATGCAAGTAATTAATGGTTCATGATATGGAAATAATGGCACTGGAAGCTACTTAGGCAATAATATATCTGGATAGCATACATTTAGAAAAACACTTGCATTCATGGTTTATATTACGGATTTATAAAGTATGTGAGGTTATTAAGTCTTTGAAAAGCATTCATATTGTTATAAGATAAACGAGTATGTAAAAGAGTTTGTAACAAGCATGTATCCCCCTCGCGGGTTTATAAAACATGTAAATAAGTAAAGGCGAGGTTATGAATCTCACCTGATAGGTAGATGTAATAAATATTCTGAAATGAAAGCTCACGACCTTATCACAATCTTAACAGGGAAGGTTGATATAGCAAATGATAGTAAACAGCCACGTCACGCAACCTGAGTAAATATGTTGAGTCTTAGGAAGATTGTACTCTAGAACTTTAGTTTTAAGAGTTATGAGTTTGATTGAAGAGTTTGGAATTATTGTATCACTGTTTGGGCCATCATAATTCAGAAGTCATTCAGTAAACGTTTGAGGAGCTAGGGCACTTTAAATCGTAAACCCAACAACTCAGTCAGAACGTAATACCAAGATGAAACTCCTTAATATGAAGCTCCCTAGTATTGTGATATGATATAATCGGTTTTAAGCGTTTTAATCCATATCTGGAAATGTTAAGCACGAGAAGCGTTAATTAAAGTTATGTCTTGTAAGGTTTTAAACATGATTTTATACTTTTTCAAAATGTTACATTTTAGACCCTTGAGTTTGAAAAGTGGCAAAATATACCCTTGGGGTTTGCACTTTTACGAGTTTGGTCCTTCAAGTTTAAAAGATATACCAAGTAAACCTTGTACAGAGTTTGTAACAAGCATGTATCCCCCTCGCGGGTTTATAAAACATGTAAAATGAGTAAAGGCGAGGTTATGAACTTTCACCTGATAGGTAGTTGTAATATTCCAAAATGAAAGCTGACGACCTTATCATAATCTTAACAAGGAAGGTTGATATAGAAAATGATAATAAAAGGCCACGTCACGCAACTTGAGTAAATATGTCAAGTCTTAGGTAGATTGTACTCTATAACTTTGGTTCAGAGAGTCTAATATTGTTATGAGTTTATTGGAATTTGGAATTATTGTATCACCATTCGGGCCATCAATAATTCAAAAGGTCATTCTGAAACGTTTTGAGGAGCTAGGGCACTTTAAATCGTAAACCCAACAACTCAGTCATAACGTAATACCAAGATGAAACCTCTTAATATGAAGCTCCCTAGTATTGTGATATGATATAATCGGTTTTAAGCGTTTTGATTAATATCTGGAAATGTTAAGCACGACAAGCGTTAATTAAAGTTATGTCTTGTAAGGTTTTAAACATGTTTTTATACTTTTTCAAATGTTACATTTTAGGACCCTTGTATTTGAAAAGTGGCAAAATAAACCCTCAGAGTTTGCACTTTTACGACTTTGGTCCTTTAACTTTTAAAGATATACAAATAAACCTTGCACTTTGAAAAGTGAAATAATAGACCCCTGTAGTTATAACTTTGATAAACTGACATTTGTAGTCCCTTTTAGTTAGTAATTCCAAAGTTACGATATATACCTGATCCGTCCAAACTAACACGTATAAAATATATAATATAATATATATATATACGTACTAATAAGGAAGATAATCAATAATAGTATAGTTTAGTATTACCGTCGGGTTTTACGGGTCGTTTCCTCGACGAGAGGTGAAAGGAAATCTACGTTCAAGTTGTAAATCGAGCTTGAATAGCATAAAAGTTTTTTTTTGATTTGGTTTTCTAAATCTACTAAAAAGGAAAGCATATAAAAGGAAAACTAAACTTTTGGTTTAAAACTATAAAAATTAAACTAATATTAATTCTAAGTTTTGAATCTACAAGATTATACTAAAATTGATCTAAGAAAATTAAACTAAAATAATGCTTGCTAAGTGACGTGAAATGTTCATTAAGTGCGGGCTTAGGTTTAACGAATTAAAATGACAAGTAAAACGAAATGCTTAAAAATTAATGACAAGAAATTAAATTGCATTAAAATTAAATGACGGAATGTAAATCGAAAAGACAATACTTATGACTAAATATTTTTTAAAATCTTTTTAAACCCGCACCTAAATTCCAAATCTTCAATCACTTAACAAGCACTACTAAATCTACTCACTACTCATATTAATCAAATAAGCAAACATTTTAAAAATAAATCTACACTAAGCATGGCAAAAAAAAATCAAAACAATATTATAAAAATGATAAAATAAAAACTACACTAATTAATTGAAAAAGGAAGGAAAATGGAACCGAATTGGAGAGCCGCAAATAAACGAATACCACCCGATTTATTTAACTAAAACAACTAATTAAAGTCGGTTTTAGCTAAATAAACCCATAAGCTCCACGCCTCATGAGATGACCGGTACCCAAAATATCGAACAAAAACAAATCAAAAATGTTAACAGTTAACATACTATATTGTAAATCCAATTTGTAATCTTTAACTTAAACTCGTTAGCCCAATCAACTTTTATTAAATTAAACACAAGCCTAAAACAGATTCTTTAGCCCAATCAATTCTACACTTACAAACCAAATGAAGACCAAATATGGATTTTAGAATTCAAATGAGATACAAGAACTGAGGGTGTACCGAGTGAAAAGCATATCACCTTTTGCTAATCCTACAACTTTAATAAACTAAGCTAGACACAATTTTTTATTCAAAAGCATCCAACGAATAAGCATTTTATTAAGCCTTTTACGCTTTATGATTAAATGAATCTTAATGAGCAAAGACGATTATCACTAATAAAAGATCTAGACTTTAACGAATCAAATAGCCTTTAACGTAAAACTATAAAAAAAAATCTCAACTACACTTAAACTAAAAACTAAAGCTACGAGCAAACTTAGATTACACATTCACTTGAATTGAATAAGCTCAAATTTAATTCACAGATAAGATGAATACCAAATAAAAACCACATAAACTAAACGAGATTTTAAGCTAAAATGAGCAATGATAACCATATTAAACAAATCGAAACAAACAAAATTAACGATGCTAAAATAACATGCGAATGATCGAAAACACACTATAATCAATATTTCATACCAATAAAGCCACAAGCATTTTAACGTACATTAACCTCAATAAACTAAAAAGATTCAATAACAAAAGCTTAATAAAAAGTGTTTACAAGATTTGAAATAAGCTAAAAGACATTAAAAAATAAGCTAGACAATAAACTAGAGAGAACTTAAAAAAAACTAATAACTAATCCTAAAATCTAACACCCTCAAAATGAGAGGAGTGGGTTCATTTTATAGCCAAGTTGAAAGGGTTGTTTTGAAAATTTCGTCCCAATCATTTTTGAATAATCAGCCAATGATTGGCCACCATTTATTGTCACACGGATTGAGAGAAATGGCAGGTAGATCCAACCGGTCTTGTGGCTCCACGTGTGATTTCTTTTAGCTTACAACAGACGCCTCACTTTTAGCCATTAGATCAAATTTTTATACTTGAAAATTAAAGAATTTACATGGCTTGCCAAGTGTAATGCTTTAATTTGCCCCTTCCATGTATAGTGGTGCCTCACGTGATGGGGATGCAATTTATTTAGATGCATGTGACTACGTCGTCATGCTGATGTCACTCTTCTTCAAAGCAGATTTGATTTAATTTATTGTTGGGCTTCTTAATAAATTGGGCTGGCCCGGCCAATAAAATCCGAGGGCACCGCTGGACTCGTTTTCTCGTGCTCTTTTTGATCCCGTGCTCGGTTTCATCCGGTTTTGTCTTTATTTTCGTCATTTTCTTTCTATCCGTACCTGCACATACACAAACACAAAAACAACATATATTTGCAATTTTTATTGTGTTTTTGGTCTTATTTTTGGTTCATTTTTCAAGTAAAATATAGTATTACATAAAAGGCAATGACCAATTCCCCCATACTAAAGTATTGCCGTGTCCTCACGCAATGTAAAAATACGCGCTATAAAACAAAGAATTCCATCCCCAAACTAATCACTTGAAAAGTGCAAAGTGCTCATCTAAAAGGAATAAGAAATCAAAGTTAAAACGCCACGTTTTTCCATTTTCAATAAATTTTTTTTTATTTTTTTTACTTTTTTTTTTTTAAACTTTCCATCAATTCTAACATTATATTTCATTTTTTTTTTTTTACTACTTAGGATCATAGAAAACAAAATAAATTCATCGTCACCCCAACTTTCACTTGTCCATACTAAGCTTAAAAAACAAGAATCATTGTCAAATATAGTCATGATACTGAACACTACTCATAATACTAATTGTGTTACTTACTTTTCCCTCCCGCCACATCCTACTTTAGTATCTCAAGATTTTAATTAAGCTCATATACCCAAGGCTCTTTAATGACTTGTTTCGAATACTTATTAATTCCAAAATAAAGCGAGGACGTGTAAGAACGCAATAATTAACTCCTAGCCCTCTTCAAAAAAGATCAAATTGTCATCAAGATAAAGTCCACATCGAGGCAAACCAAAATTTGGCTTTTATAAGGTTACATAAAGCAAGGTTTAACCATTCATGTCATAACCCTAAAGGCTCTTTAAGACATGAAATAGACCAATCTATTTGCACAAATACCCTTAGGCTCTTTAAGGTACAAACAAGACAAAAATTTAAGCAACATTATTAAACCTCAGTCCTTTAGAAGGCTACAACATCGGCCACGCCTCCGACAAGATGTAGCAAACATATTTCGACCTCGGTAACTTCCTCGACCTTTTAGAAGGCTGTAACATCGGTTGTGAGCCGGCAAGATGCAGCAAACTTTTATCAGTCTTGGATTATTATTGAATTCTACTTATCCCATATACCCTAAGGCTCTTTATAAGGAATAACAAAATATTAATTTGATACATAATAGTATGCCAATAAGTATTCCAGATGGTGTACTCATCCTAATCACAAAGGAACTAAAGAAAACTTCTATTAACTAATTATTAACCAAAAAACCGCACAACTCTATTTATTAAACAATTATATATAAAGGTGAAACAAGCTAATGGGAGAAAAAGCCACAATTAATACATATGAGCTTGAAAGAGAACCAACTACTCTACGTTTAATATCATGACTTATAATCCGACTCTATCATCTCTAGTTCTCTTCGCAATTTAAAATCCTAAAAAAGATTCGCGAATGCTTAGCCAATATAAATTCCAACTTGGAATATTTAAAATCTACTAGAGATTAGCACAAGTCTTCATTTACGTTAATGTAATAATCAAGTCCTAGCATGTTTAAAGTCTACTTGAGACTAGCACAAACTATCATCGTTAATTGTTAAGGAAAAAGCTAAGGTTTAAAACCGATCGAGTCAAAATTTATTTCTCGTTCTCACCTTTATTTATGCCAAAACACTTATTACATTATTTTTTATTTTTTTTTATTTTTTTTTTATTTTTTTTTTAATTATTTTTTTTTTTACTAATATATTTTTTTATTTTTTCATTCATTTTTTTAAATAAGATTTTAAAATTTTAAATTTTTTTTTTTTTTTGCTATTTTTCATATAAATCACATATTTTTGGTGGAAAAAATGGGTTACGTGAGAACAACGGCTGCAGGTATAATCAAATCGATAGATCCCCCTCATACTAAAGCTACACATTGTCCTCAATGTGAGACTGTCAAACACCCCCCATACTAATCTCAAGGCACTAATTTCAAGTATTAAGGGTTAATCGATAAATAAGGATATGGATCTAAATGAAGCCTACAGGATATGAAGCTCCGAATAAATGGGGGAACAAAACCAAGAGCACGAGAGTCTTCAAAATCCGAGTAATCCTGGACAAAACAACACAAACCAACAAAACATGAAACAACGAATAAAGGAAAGGCCAAGCCGCCCTTCTCATTAGTTGTTAGAAAAAGATAAGAAGATAGAAACTGCTTGTTTTTGTTAACCTGGTCACCGACTGACTCGACCCCGAATTAATTGTGTCCTTGGGGAAGCAATGGAAAAGAACATCTCAATCGGGCTTTTCTTAATTATTGATAAACATAAAGCACATGAAGAGTCGCATCCCATGAGATGCCTACCTGCTCTAAGTGGAGATGGCCGGGGTCAAAGCTCGTATCTTCACATCCCGGTGAAACAAGATACAGTAAAAACCTCGGATAGGTAGAAAATGGGAGAAAAGTACGAATGGGTAAATGTGAAGGAATCGACCTCTACAACATTTAGAAAAACAAACAGTTCACCTTCACCCTTGGGTCAAAAGATTCATCGTTATTAAGCACATCAAAATTGTTATTTCCGGGCTCTAAAATCCTCAACATACTGGTGGTTCCGGAGGAGTGTCAGGAAATGACAGATCGAAATGAAATGATTCAAACTCGGGAAGAGAGTAATTAACATGAGTAGTGGTATTGCCACTTCTCGTCTCTTCCGTTTGATCGCTAAAAGACTCGAATTCGGGTAAAGAATTATTCGAAAAAGAAAGAGAAGTAATGGATGAATCACTATCCATGATGGGAATAGGATTATCTTTCAAAGATTCGATATTAGAAATAAGACGATGGACGTTCAACAATTTTTCACGAAGGATAACGTCTTGGATTTGAAGGATATCATCTAAATCAAACTCTTTTTCTTGATCGACTTCATTTACCTCCTCTAAGCTAACGTACTCGACGTCCTCAAAATCATCGTCATCACTCGAAGTATCATCATTTGAATCAAAATTCGCTTTCTAACAATCCCAGGTGGGAATTTTGGAGCAATAGGATCAAGTTCACCGTCGAACCCTCGAGAATAGGGTCAAATCTTAGAAGAATCAACAATCTCGAGTATCACGGTTTAATCAAAGATTCCACAAGTTTCGTACTCACATTAACGAGGATTATCATCACAAATAGGCACATCATAAAAAAAAAACCCAAACAACGTAATCGTCGGACAATTCCCTCCAACTCACTTGGGAATGTGGACCAAGGTTCTCAAACCACTAGCTATATACTATCGCCGAATTTCCGTTGCCGGAATAGTTCGAGATGCTCCTCCCCTATATTTAGAGAATTATCGTGGGGGGCCCCCCCTATTTCCTCATTGTAAGTCGTGATGATTGCTAAAGTGGAAATATAATCTTCCTCGTCATCACACGTAACATAAAGCAAGTAACGACAGCAAGCAATCTACTTTTCATCTCCGTAAGCTTTCTCCTCCGTTTTTTCGAACTTCGCTTCCCCAAACATTAAAATCTTGCGTTAAGTTTTCGAATTCAATCTCACAATCTCTCTCATATCTTCATCAAACTCCCTCGCGCTTTACTCGAATCTTCTAATTCTAAATCATTAGTGATTTCTTTAATTTTGCGATCAACCATTGCTTCATGCCTCATTTCCGCGATACTCAATTCACTTTACCTTTGTTCTCGCGAATTTGCTTTTTTAATTCCGTTAAACATTCTTTGTTCCGTTTTAATTCTTCAAACTCCTTCAAAGAAATTTTATTAAGGTCTTTCTTGACGATAGAACGATTTCCTAGCGGATGTGTGGGTGGTTAAAACCGGAATAAGCATAACTCGGGATTAAGTTCATTACAAGTTTACATTGATCGGATTGACAATTGATAATCAAAATGAGGACCTCCGCAATAAGCACAACAAAGATATTGTTGAGAAAAACTCGGTGAATTTTTGTGGAAAATAATTATCACTAAAGTTTTTGATTGTAATACGGCTTTCCTGTTCATAGCAAACGGGGAAGCTAAGTGGACCATCATAACCATAATGAGCATTTATTTCCACATAACAACACAAGTAAGTCCTCTCAAACTGGGTTGTGGAGGTGTGTAAGAAATTTTGGAGAAATTATCGAGAAAGAAATACGGGTTTGACATAAGTGAATGAATTTTTCAGCTTTCATAATGCATATCCGGTGAACAATTGGGCAAATCTGTGGGAGCTCATAAATGGTATGATTGCATTGTTCTGGATTAGAGATAACGAAACTTTTGGTGACAATTAAAACCTAATGCGCACCTTTGCCACAAATTTACAAATGCATTGTCGACCAACAAATTCCATCTGAATGAATCAAACCGCCGCACTCATAAACACAATTATGGTCAATTTGTGGAGGATCTTAGCGAAGAAACTTTACAAACCGGGGGTCTTGATTGACACGAATGGCCTCGAAGAGCATTAACAACGTGTATTGACCGTCAGATGATTCAGAAGTATCTTGACAATCTTGGAAAATTCCATTTTCAACACAATACGCAAGCAAATCTTCATCGAATTTCTTTCGTAAAAATGCACATCCACGACAACTTGGACCATCAACCGGGGTTCCACATTTTGCACAACGCGGAGAAGAGTCGGGTACGGGAACAAGAATCTTGTCGTCAAGACTCCCTATCGAACAACATTCTTTAGTGTACAATCTTCCACAAGTCGAACATTCCTTGATCGCGAAAAGAGATTTTGAACGATGAGACGCCATAAGAATTAAACAATATAGAGGATTAAGAAGAAAGAATTAAACGGATAAGAAGAAAAAGAAGAATATTTTTAGGTTTTGAAAATAATACATAAGGAAATAAAAAATTAAAATAAGAAAAGAATATATATATATATATATATATATATATATATATATAAAATATATATAATATTATATATATATATATATATATATATATATAAATATATATATATTGAAGTTTCACGTATAAAGAAAATAAAATGGAAATAAAAATATTTTTTTTGATTTTTAGATTTTTTTTTTTTTTTTTTTTTTAAGATAAACGAAAAATATTTTTGGGTTTTTATATTTTTATAAGGTACGGAAAAAAATCTTTATTTCCGAAGAAAGGATCTTCAAGGCTCGAACACAAACAATCCCGTAGAAATCGCTACACCTCTCCCCAGAAACGGCGCCAAAAACTGATTCGTCCAAACTAAGACGTATAAAATATATAATATAATATATATAGATACGTAATAATAAGGATAGGCCAATAATAGTATAGTATAGTATTACCGTCGGGTTCAAGAAATTCACTTTTAACCAAAGCGATATCTCAAAAACCTTACGGGTCGTTTCCTCGACGAGAGGTGAATGGAAATCTACGTTCAAGTTTTAATTCGAGCTTGAATAGCATAAAAGTTTTGGTTTTAAACTATTTTTTTAACTAAAAATTAAACTAGTATTAATTCTACGATTTAAACTACAAGATTATACTAAAATTAAGCTAAAAGATATAAATGACAAATATGCTTGCTAAGTGACGTGAAATGTTCATTAAGTGCGGGCTTAGGTTTAACGAATTAAAATGACAAGTAAAATGAAATGCTTAAAAATAAATGACAAGAAATTAAATTGCATTAAAAATAAATGACGGAATGTAAATCGAAAAGACAAAACTTATGACTAAATATTTTTTAAATCTTTTTAAACCCGCACCTAAATTCCAAATCTCTAATCACTTAACAAGCACTACTAAATCTACTCACTACTCATAATGAAATAAAAACTAAACATTTTAAAAATAAAGCTACACTAAGCATGGCATAAATCAAATAGGCAAACATAAAATAAAACAATAAAATAAAACTACACTAATTAATTGAAAAAGGAATAGAAAATGAACCGAATTGGAGACCCGCAATTAAACGATAACCACCCGATTTATTTAGCTAAAACAACTAATAAAAGTCGGTCTAGCTAAATAAACCCGTAAGCTCCAGCTCGTGAGATGACCTGTTACCAAGTCAAAATCAAAAACAAAACTGTTAAATTTAAAAACAGTTGAAATGCAAATAGCAGTTCACTAAACAATCTAGTTAGGCCCAATGATATAGTATCATCAGTGATCCAATTTCAAATTTATTTCAATAAATGAGATCAACTGACGGCACACTTATTCTTCTAACTAAATGAGGCCTAATTCCTTAACGCAAGCAAAATGAGTTTCAAAGTTTGGATCATAGAATTAAATGTGAACGAGTATATTTTTAAACAGATTAACAATTTTTAATTTGAGAAACATATAATATACTTAGAACAGTAGAAGGAACAAGCCCTAAAACTTATTCGACGTATTCAAACCATTTAAACTTATTTAACAAAAGCCGAATATCAAAACTTATTTGAGAGCTTATTTGCTACTTCAAACAACAAAACGACTAATGTGTTCATAAGCTATCTCAACAATAGGCTAGTCTAAACTAAAATATGCACTAAACGAGATTAATAAATTGATGAAGAGTATACGAAAGTCTTAAGAAACTATAATAAGCTAAACTATAACTTATTATACAAACTTGAGATCTAAACTAATCTAGGATTTAAAAGTAACAAATCGTTTAAGCTTATGACAAGCTTAAATAATCTAAACTCTTAGATCGAAAATTAGTTTAAGAAATAAGCTCGTAAATAAGCTCAAAAGGACAGCTTATTGGAGTTTTTAGAAACTTATGAAACATAAAATAAGCTCGATCAAAGCTTATTTTATAAGCTTAAACTCGAAACTTATTTTGAAAGAGAGACTAAGAATCGTTTTTAAGCTTTTTGAAAAGCTTATTAGATCTTAATCTTTGATTTGAAAATAAGCTCAGATTTAAGCTGAAATAATAAGTTAATAGTGATGAGAACTTATTAAACGATAAGCTAGAAAAGAAAAGTAGAAAAGAAAATAAGCCTTCTTAATCACCAAACATCTTCATTAAGGTAAAAATCTTTTACAATATCTCAAATAAGCTAAAAAATCAGCTTTTACAATAAGCTAAAACTAAACATTAAGCTAAAACTATAAACTAATAAGCTAAAAATAAAAGAGAATTTTTTTAAAAAACTAAATCTTACTGTCCATAAATGAGGGGAGCGGGGTGGGTTTTATAGAGAGTGAGGGGTGAACTTGTAATTTCTTGCCAATCATTAAGCAAATATTAGCCAATCATTGGCTCGATAGTCGTGACCTCGGATCCAGACTGCAAAAATGAAGATCCATCGGTTGTCTAAACGCCACGTGCCTGCTTCATTCGCACGCATAAATCTCATTCGTAGATCACTCCTTCTATAATTTGTCTCACAAAACAAAAACAAATGCCATTTAAGAATCAACAGACACGTGTCAACCCTCTATTCGCCATTTCATTTTGGTAGTGCATATACACGTGACCCTTATGGAATTTATTTAGCTTGCATGCCTTGACCTCATCTGACGTCACCCACCTTATACACTCTTGTTTATTTAATTTGTCTTAGGCTAAAATTGTTAATGGGCTTTAGTAACACATGGGCTGGCCCAGCCCATAAAATGGGTTACGGGACGACCCATTAAAATCCGAAGGCACCGTAGGACTCGTTTTCTCGCGCTCTTTCTACTGGTAAGCTCGGGGACTTTTCACGACTTCATCTTGGCATTGAGTAATAATTAAACTTGACCAAATTGAGCATGATAATTCTCATTTTTTGCATTTTTTTCAATCCTTTTACCTGCAAGACCTCAAAATACCAGACAAACATATGTGCAATATAATTAAGCATATTTTAGTAATTTTAGTTCTTTTTATAGTGTTTTATGGGGTACAAAAGATGTATATTTTAGCAAATACCAAATTCCCCCACACTAAATCATTGTTGGTCCCACACACAATGTAAATAAAACAAACCCAAAAATAAATACTTTTATCCCCTTTTAACTTATATCCCCTCACATACCTTTTACCTATAAAAACAAGCTTAAATGACAAAAAACGGACATAAAATGCCAAAAATATGTGTGTTTTGCTATTTATGATGTGCTGGTAACGGATATTCACTAAAGGACAAAAACAAAGCCAAAACCGACAAAACAAAGCATGAGAATGGAAAGAGCGTAAAAAGTCAAAAAGTCAAAAAGTCAAAGTAAAAAAGTCAACAAGTCAAAGACGAAGCCGAAAACAAAGAAATCTTAAATGGACCAACCCGCACCCATCTAATGGGCCGAGTCAGCCCATTAAGCTCATTTGTATAAATCAAAATGGCCCAACACCCTTTTATAATTTAAACATGGCCTAAGTTTTTTTAACGAGGCCCAAACAATTAACCTGGCCCATTTCCCACTTAACAGCCATTAGCCCAACACCCTTAACCTTTTTACATCGATAGTCCTTAGGGACTAACACTGTTAGTCCTTAAGGACTAAACAAGATTAGTACCTACAACCTTTTTCCCTTTGCACCCCTCGTCCTTTAACCCATTATATCCTTAACCCCGTTAACTCTTTACCCCCTTAAACCCTAACACCAGTTTCACCACTCATACTTTCCCCCTAACCCCGTCACAAAATTTAACCTAACAGTACCCCAATCCCTTTCCCACCAAAACCCACTATTCCCCTGTCACTATCCTCGTAACCTGCAACTACAGACAAACAAGTTTAACCTATTCTCCCAACCAAACAACAAAACCACGCTGGCAATCCCCTAATTTCTGATTGGTGGAAGGGACATGGGA